>JAAAKG020080310.1:0-16834 GCA_010014905.2 Druon quercuslanigerum | reverse complement strand
CTACCTAATTTCCGAAAAACAAATTTTCCATTTTCCCTGACCATATTAATATTAAAAGAGCAAAATCATAAAGTTGTTACATTTTTAACCTAAAATCTTATATAAACGAAATAAAATAATTTTAAACTAAAATTGAAAAAATTTCAAATTTATTGTACTAGCCAGTTTAAAGTTACATGAATTCTTTGAATTTTACAAGATTTTTTTTCTTTAAATCTCCAACTTTTCCCTAACTAATAAAATTACCCGAGTTAAAAAAAAATTGTTTTTAGCTAGGTTCGTTTTTCACTCACCAGGTTTGTTTGGCGTTTGATGTTCAGAAAAAGTATGCACATGAATCCATGCTTTCGTCTGCTAACCGAACGTGCTCGAGAAACGAGCAGTGCGCATGCAGCTGCGCACTTCTTTTCGTTACGATAACCTATATTTCTGTTACCATTTAGGAATTTTAGGAAAATATTTATCATAAAAGTTACTGAATTTCGTTTTCAGTAACCTAATTTCGTCAATTTCAGTTACTTTTGTATCTTAAATGTTTCGAAATTTCCGGAACATTTCTAACAGTGTGTTCTAACAACGTAACCAAATGACAAGGTTCCATCATGGTGACAAAATGACAAAATGCAAAGGTGCTATTTCGCTTAGCTATTTCTCGAAGCTTAAAAACTCAACATTATTTTATTTAAAAATTATTTTCTTTTCTTGACATTACATTGAGAAAATTAGCGCTCTCAACTCTAGGACCCCTATTCATTCGGTTTCTCGTAGTTGGAACCTTTTCATTTGGGTACAACGAAATGACAATTTAGAAGTTTCTGTACTTCAACATTGTAAATTATGATTGAGAAGATCACAGAAAAAGGACTTTACAAAATCCACATGTTAAGCTGCCAATTTTTCGGTTAAAAAAATATTTTTCGTAATAGATTAAAAAAATATTTTCTTTAATCTGCGAGATATCTGTAACGTTTTTAAAATGGAATCATTATGGTGGGACATAAATTATTATAATTTTTTCGGATCGATTTCCACATGTCGAATAAAAAAATATTTTATCGTCTTAAATGTGAAAATGTAACCAATAATTCTAATTTTTAGGAACCACTTTCTTCCATGATTTAAAATTACTCTCTAGAAAGCACTTTTTGATTTTTAATAAAAATAGTTGGTTAATGAAAAATATTAGTGCTAAATCATTAAAAAAAATTTGAAATATTACCAAAGATATTTCTATTTCCACATTTAGTTTTTATATCTTAAATTATTTTGTCACTACATTTTTCATGTTATTATGAATCATTCCATGATATATACTTTAAAAAAATATTGAATATAACAGCATTGATGGTTCATTTAACAAACATGTTTAATAATTATTTTATAATCTAAAGGAGATCATCAATATTAATACAGATGTTCACATGGTAAAAAAAATTTCTAAATCCAGAAAGAACTCATATACCAAATTTCGGGCTTTGATAACAATTTTCGAAAGAGTTGGGATATTATAAATTTTGACATATTAATTAATTTTTAAATTTATTTACTCAAGAAAATTAAACACCTTTATCAGGTACAAAAGTAAAAATAGCTTCTTTAACAAATAAATATTATCAGACGTTCGAGAATTTATCAAGCATTTTACCTGACTTTTGGGACTCATATTTAGAGTCTCAAACCTACGCAATAAACGAAAGAAAAAAATTAATAAATGCAATAAATTGTTTAAATATTTAAAGGTTGGATTTTTTTACTCAGTAAAAATTTCAAAATTTTCTCCGAAAAAAGTGCAAACAAATTTTTGATTCCATTTTTTCGAATATCTCCCCTTTTATATTTTTCTAAATTAGAATATGAAAATTTATCGTGAATTTACCTTTCGCAAAAAAACAGGGGAATACTCTTCTGGATACGAAGTTATCGTAATTTCAATGAGACCGTGCGCTGCTATGCGCACGCTGTCAGTGTCGCGTCTCGCGAATAATAGAATATACCAAAAAAATTTTGACTACTTGTGAAGAAAAATTGCAATCCTTAATATATCTTATATTTTATGAATGAAGATATATGGAATAAACAAAATATTTAATTTTAATGTTAATTATAGTAAACAATTGCAATTAACAAACACTCAACATTATCGATTGGTCTTTTATGAAGGATATTTCAGTCCTACAATTATTCGATTTTACCGACAAAGTAATTAACAAAATTATAAATCATTTTATTGTTCCTAAATTATATTGTTAGCAAAGTATAGTATTGAAAATATATTATTCGATACCATTTTTTAGATATTTAAACAAATTATATAAACAAATAGTCACTGTATACATATATAGGCATATATATTAAAAGTAAACATTTTTTCTTACTTTTTTTGGGCACAATTTTCGAATATTTTTTCTGAGAATTATATTAATAAAAAATATAATTTTATCTCTAATAGCCCAAATTTTTATAAAAACTAAATTATCCGTTCTAAAAGTATCAATAATTAAAAAAATGGGTCTCTAAAATTCAATACAGCGCAACATCCGTGATTTAAAAAAAATTTGATAATACTTTAAACAACAATAATTTCTTATAAAGTACTATAATATTCTAAGTTTCTTTAAAATATAAACGACTGCTTGCAGATCCTGATATTCTTGAATTGTGCTCATTAAAATATTTTATGCACTACATTGATGAAGCATCTGCTTAATTACACTCAGGGATTTGTTTGCCTGATTAATTTTAGTTTATAATATATTTTCTAATTAATTTACAGTTGGAAGGATCATTTGTCTCTTTTGTAGTTTAATTTCACATATTCCACATTTGAGAGAGTGGTTTTCGTAATGTACCCACAAAATGATATTCACTTGAATGGTTCCATATATACATACATCATGTAAAATAGGTTGCCTTCCTCCGGAACACATTTTCCATAAAATATTCTTTGAAATCCTTCACACGATAAAAGCTATAATTACCTGTCAGTTATAACACACATGAAAAGATTGAAAAAAAGTGCTAACTACAGTAATTGAAACATAATCTCACTATAAATGTACAGTGTTAAACAAATCACCTAATCTGATCATAAGAATCAATTTCATTCGTTACTACTTAATGCTCACTACAACACCAATTCTTTATGATAGAATCAAAAAGTCACTGCTAGCCGCAAAAATTTAGTTTTTATAATACACCATACAGCGAATTTACTATGGAAAAAATGTATCAGTCTACGTGCTTATCCAATTTTTTAATTCACATAACACATAATTATTATTGTTGGTTACATATTCATTGCTTGTTATAAAAACAGATGTAAATGTAAGGATTCTTTAGTGCCTGAAAGAGAGTGCAATCTAAAGGTATTCATCAAACCCAAGAAAGAAAAGCTGAACTCATAATTCTATATTTTAAAATCCGAATATTGGAAGATAGAATTACTGTCCATTCAGATAGGCATATATTATACTAAAGCCAAAAATAAAACATCTAATTCGGAAATTTTTAGCTATAGCTATAACTGGATGATTGTAGTTTGTTAAATCTGGTCACCTATAGATAATTATAGGTTTAATACCCTAAATGGTTCTTACCTCAGTGACAACTATCTGGATATACTAAATCATTAGCAGCATTATATTTATACTAACTTCCTCAATCAGATCCTGAAATTTGTGTTCTCATACGTAAGGAAAAATATACCTAAGAATCTAAATGTTAAACCTCACGCTAAGTTCCAAGGCGTCAAATTTTGATCCGAACTTGAATTAATTTATCGCAGTGGAAAGCAATTGACATCAACGTAGGAAGATGTGAATCGAGATGTAATTTTAAAAGCAAGTTATGTTGTTCTCAACCGTTTTTCCCCTGCAAACGAATTGGTCCAATTTTTGATCAAAATTTGTACCCTTGGAATTTAGTATGCTATACTATGCTGGCTACACATTAGCCTTTTTTAAATCAATTTTCCCAGTACAACCCTAAAACACATTACAATCTCCAAACAATTCTCTGCTTACCATGAGGTGGTGTATGTTGACTCGGACTATGTTGATGGTGATTGGACACAGCAGTACCCGGAAGTACATGTTGCGCATGCGTAGCCGGATGCACATTGACACCAGGAGATGACTGAAGTTGACCCGGTTGATGTACCTGATGATGAGGTACATGATGCCCCGGATGAGGATGGTGCGGGGGCAAAAAGGCCGCAGCGACGGCAGCTTGGGCATTTAGGTAGGCCATCCTCGAGGCCGTCAAGTTGCCCAGGTTCCCCAGATTGCCCAGGTTGCCCAGATGATTCGTCAGACTCGGCATGTAGTCCCATAATTTATGGTGAGGTGCGGGTGCGTACGAAACCGCAGAAATTCCAACCGGTGGCGAACCCTGAGGTGATCCACGATCGGTACCGCTACCGTTGCCGGTACCGTTTAAGCCGAGCAGCTCCTGGATCGCGAAAGGCGATCGCTGCGGCATCTTCGTTACCTTTGGATGAATCGTGATTGCTTAAATCGACATCTCTTGGTAAAAACTAATAAAACCTCTCCTACTCCGGGAGCTACTTTAACAGTAGGTCCAGAGTTACGATTGTCAATTTCGCTGCCAAGAGTAATTTCATTTCTAATTGTAAGACTAAATTCAAAATCAAGGATTCAACTTTTGAAACTGATGATCTTATTAGTCACAAATTGTTATCGGTATCCAGAATCGTTGCATTATTCGAGTAAAAGGAGAGTCAAGTCCACTGTAGGCCACTATAAATATTCTTAAACGGACACACAACTCTTCAATCTTTTCAATTAGCTTCTAAGTGTTTTCATAGATCTCCATTTTCGATGCATATTGTTTAGCAGAAGTAGGAAAAAAGCCTTGGGTATGTGTTGAATTCAGCGTCGATGCGACGGCTGGGGGATGCAGTCAAGCGACTTTTTAGCAAGCGACGGCAACTCACCGACCCTCCGTAATTACTCAAACGGGATTATTTGTTCGCTGCCTTTGATCCGTCGCTCTCAACTTGCTCCTGCATGCAAAAACTACGCTACTTTTCACTTTCGAGACCTACCCTCTTTTTTCGTTGATTGGTTGAGTTCGTTGTAATCAGGTACAGAATTTGCGGAAATTCTTATCAGGTTTACCGCTCCTTTGATCGTTGTTACTCTTATATTGATTGCTTACAAGAAAGGTGGATCCAGTTTTGTTTTCGCACTTACATCTTCCCGATTCAAGTAAGGAAGGCTATAATAATTTTAACCCGAGAATATAATCATCAAACTACCTCTTTGTTGAATTCCAAAACATGAAATTCCACAGCATTGTTTGGAGGATCCCCCAAAGATTGACGTACACTGCTCGAGTAGATTTCTGAAGAGAGCTGAATGGTCTTATTTCTGCCGTTAAGTGAGGTCCTCAAGGGACACCTGAGCCTTTCAGCGTTGCGAAAAGATCGTATTTCAGGGTCGAAGCTCCCTCGGTGTCCTACTCTCCACACAGATTCATCAACCCTGTCTCGTCAACACTGATTCAGTCCTTGAACCCGGACTTCCAGACTTAGAAAATAGCTTCTCCAAGCTTGACACTTATCACAACTTATTAGAACTACCCCCAAAACTCAAAACGACTTTCTCTAAAGTACAATGAAACTTGTCACAGAAAGTGCTGAAAAGAGTCGTCACAGAAACAGGGTAAAATTGCAAACACTGATAGGATTGGGTTTGCACGCGCGTTGCAGTCTAGATTCGTTGATAAAGTTCGGCGCAGCGGTGGGATACGATAAGGTAAAGGCGCGAAACCCTAAAGGTTGTGTGTCCGTGTCGTAGTCGCGACGATGTGCAACTGAAGCCCTGTCACGTTGGGGTGGCTCGACGTGGGTAAGGAAGGCAAGACAAGGAAGGCCAGGGCAGGGAACCCCCGGAAACGGCTGCCTCAACCGGCGTGACGCGACGATCCGCGGGCGCAGGGGTGGGGATCCTGTGTTAGCCGGAGTCGCATACATACAGGCGCCCGCAGTCGCGCCTACTTTAGGCAGCCGGTAGTGGCCGTCTCGCATCGCGGATTGGTCCGTTTTTTCAGACCAGCATCCGGGCAGACATAGCCCTATTTAAACCCGAAGGAGGGGTCTCTCATCGACTACGCCTGTTGAGTACACGCCTACGAGAGCACGTTTCACCACACACAAATCTTTCACTAAATCTTTCTCTCGGTCTTATCTAACAAACCCTATTGCGTATTTTCAACCCCCGGGTAGATATAATCCTCACGTGGCCCCGTTACATATAAAGCTCAGTATCCCTGTGTAATTTCTTTTGGTATAAGATTAATGTAAATTTTTGGGAATTTCAAATCAGGTGTATCTGTTTTGGGCATGTGCATAGGCAATTGTTATAGATATTTAAACCTTAACTATATGACTTAGGTATAGCTCTAAAATTTAATTCTCATGAGGGTATATTTTTAAGTATATTCTCTTCAGTCTAAATCTGAAATATTCTTCGCATTTGATTGTACTCTTTGAAAAATTATCTTCGGAATAACCCTTCAATGTATGTTTTAATCCTTCAACTTTAACTAACTTTCAGAAATATCTTCGAAATATTTAACTATATCCATCAAAATATACAATAAATAATACCTATATTACCTAATCGTAATATGTTAGAACACCCATTTAGTTGCCCATTTAGTTGCTATAGGTCAGGGAATTCCAGAAAGTGAGGAAAGGTCAATAAAGGTCAGGGAATTTGAAATTGGTCAGCAGGAAAATTCCGGGGAGATCAGGAAAACCCGAAAGAGTTAGGGAATTATTGGTAAATTTCGTTAAAGTTAATTCTATTATTTTGTTGAAAACTCAAAAATTTTGCAAAAAAGTCATTCTTTTTGGCTGAAACTTAATCTGTTTCGTTGAAAATTCCTTTTCTTGATTAAACGCCACTATTTTCGGTTAAAAATCGAAATATTTTTTAGTATACATTTTTCATTGAGAATTTATGTGTTTTTGTTAAAGATTCGCCTACTAAGTTAATAGTGAAACTACTTTGTTCAAAATTCATTTTTCTGACGATCATTTTTCTTCATTTTGATTAAAGAAAATTGTTTTTTGAAAAATTAATTTTTAAACTGAAAATAGAACTATTCTATGTTTATTTTCAAATTTTTCTTCTTCGTTGAAGATTTATATGTTTCTTTGGAATTTAACTATTTTACGAATAATTTAGTTTATTTGGCCAAAAATTAATTATTTTTTACTGAAAATTCAGTTATTCTATTTTTGGTTGAAAGTTATTAAAAGTTAGTCAAGTTAGTCAACTTAGTTCAAATTAGGTAAAGTTAGTTGAAAGTCTAGTTAAAAATTCATGCATAATTTTGTAAAAAACAATTTTTGTTCAAACTTCATCTTTTGGGTTGAAAATTAATCTCTGGGATTAAAAATATATTTTATAGATTAAATATTCTTCAGTTTAGTTAAAAAAATATTTTTTATTGTTGTTGGAAATTTAACTATTTTGTTAAAATTCGACTTTTATTCAGTTAAAAATTACCTTTTTGATCTGCAAATGTGATTATTCCTTTTTATTTAAGAATTTATCTTTTTCAGTGGAAAAATCATTTATTTTGTTCAAAATTTGTTTAGGTTAGGTTGAAAATTTAACTATTTACCTTAAAATTGTTCTTTTTTGCTTCATGGTTCATGTTTTTAAATAAAAATTAATTTCTTTAACTGAAAATTTAACTATTCCATTTTTGGTATAAAATTGTTTTTGTTGTAAAAAATTAATTCTGCTTGGTTGATAATTTATTTATTCGCTTTGTACTGGTAATTTATTTTTTTAACTCAAAATTCTACTATTCTATTTTTAGTTTAAAATTAATTTTTTTAGCTGACAATTGCTGTAATTAAATTCAATTTTTTTTATAGGAAATTCTTTTTTCAGTTTAAAAATGAAACTATTTGTGTAAAATTGTATATTTTAAATTGAGTATTTCTCATACCAGTTAAAAATTCATTTTTTTATCGGTGAAAATTGAACTATTTTCTTAAAAATTTGTTTTTTATTTAGATGATCATTAATTTTTTGAGCTGTAAATCTAATTATTTCATTTTTCTTTAAAAATGTATGTTTTTTTAGTTAAGAAATCGTTTATTTTCCTACAAATTCTTTAAGTTTAATTAAATTGATTTTTATTAAGAATAAAAATATTTTTGGCGGATATATCAACTATAAGCGGAAGACGTACGGAGATGAGACGGGAAATTTCAAATATTTTTATTGTACAATTAAATTTTATATAGATTTTTGATATATAAATCGTTATTCCATGTAAATATTTATTTAAATTAGAAATAAGTATTAAATATGACAGTGAACATATTTCTGAAAATTATTTTACAAATATTGATAGTATATTTAGCTATGCATGGTATTTATCTAGTATAAAAATTCATTAAGGTATTGACAAATTTTCTCTTTTAAACAATTTGAAAATACTTTTTTATTTATAAGAGAATATTCGTGCTTAAAAGATATAATAAATAAAGAAATATATATTAAAAAAAATAATTTTCAAAATAAAGATTGACATTATGAAAATATGAATATTGTAAAATACTTTTTGCTATTTTTTGAGATTTGAGATTTGAGCTTTGAATAATTGTAATCTTTAACCTTTATCGGTCTTCTCGTTTTGAAACCCATACAAATTAGGAGAAAATCGCGTTGTTCTCCCTTACATATCAAAATACTCTTAACAAATATCATATCGCTATCAAAGTTTTTTTTTTGTAAAAATCATTCCTTATATCCACGTTTAAGTTCACTAAAAGATTTTCTTTTTAATCTGAGATATCAACGACTTAGTAAAAAAAACGAGAATAAGAGCATTAAAAATTAAAACGCATGGTGTATCGTGAAAGGTTGTTTTATGTTCTTAGGATATTTATTTCATATAGTTATAGTTAAGAATTAAAGGCAAGGGATTTATTTAAATTAAAAGGTATAACATAGGGATGTTAAAAAGTGCATCCAAAAATAGGAAGCACGCTTAAGTGATATAGTTAAGGGATATGGATTATATATCCCTGAAGCGTTATTTTCATTTTTAAATGCATCCAGTAAATAAATAAAATAAATAAAATAAATTAAAGTAAAAAATTATTATATTTTAATTAAGTTATACACTTAAATTAGGAGGTATTGTTAACACGAATTTGTAAAGGATGCACTGAATTACTCAAAGGGATACAAGTAGGAGACACAATAGGAGAGTAAAAAGAGGGGGTAAATTTAAGGGACATAATTCAGAAACACATTTATGGGGTATGTTAAAGGGGTATACCAAAATTTGTTATCTATGAAGTACATTACATGAATATAGTTACGTGGTACCATTAAACGGGGTAATTTCGTACATGTGGGGTAAATTCAAAAACCACTAAGTTCCCTAAATTGATCGGATAAACTTCTCAAAACTTTTCCAAGAGTCGGGAATCGGCTCAAGCCTTAACTGGTTCTAGATTATGATTAAAACTTTCACCATAAGTAACTTAAACTATCAACTTAGGAATGTGCAAATTTACCCCATATGTCCGAAATTACCCCGTTTGAAGTTGCACTTAAGGGGTATGCCTCAGGGGTATTGTTTAGGAAAATACTTTTGGGGTGGGTTCCAGGTACTCAGTTAAAGGATTTAGTTTAGGGGTAAGCTTCGAGGGCTAAATGGGGATTTCTTTAGAGTTAAGGGGTAGACATAAGGGGCGAAATTCAACATTAAAAACATCAAGGTTATCTATTGCCGGGGGAACACTATATATATTATAAAGTTTGTTCAAACCAAATTGGACCAATTGATCAAAAAATGATTGAAAAAAATAATCCATTAAAAATTTTGAATGTTATTTTTAATATAAGAATTTTTCCTCAATATAAAAGTCGCTATCTTCCTTACCAGCTTCAGCAGTAGTTAAAGTAAGTCGGCATTAGGAAGGTTTGCGTCAATGTAAAACCGGTTTTCACTCAGATGCTTTATTAATGATGAGGGAGTGGCCTGGACATGGGCCAATCAGAAAGCGCCACTTTCTACCCTCATTGGCTGAAGCGTAAATCGATTTATAACTCGCCCCTTATATCGGAGGGGTGCGACACTCGCCTTTCACGTGAGAGGCCTTAAGGTCTATTCTTGGTGGCACAACGGACTTTACACCGCCAATTCCCGAGATTGTTGGTGGTGGAAGTACTCTACGAGGGGAGGAAACTTATGTGTTATGACTTTCACTGGATCCCGCACCCCGAGAGAGTGCAGCGACGAGATTTTCCAAAAGCAATAAATTTCAAAATTGAGCTATTTTGCTGGAAACGAGCGTTTTTGCTCTCTCCCTTTTTTTCCCTCTTTTGTTTCCTAACTCTTTCACACTTCTGGATAGTCAAACCGTCGGATGGAATGGACCAGATTTACGAGAGAATTTTAAGCAAGAAGGAAACGAAGGAGGAATTTGCGACTTTTAGAAGATTTGGTCATTTGGTGAGCAGACTTTATGATGATTTAGAAAAAGGAGAAGAATAGTAAATAATAGTGAATAATCTAAATTCAAGCACGATCCTTCATTTAGGGACAAATTTTCGATGTCAAGATTTATTATTTTTAAATTTTATTGTTTAACCAAAGCCAGATATATTCAACAGAGTTAAAATTTGTATTTTAAAAGAGCGAATGTAACTTTATTGTCAAATTTCGATGAAAAAATATTTTTTTACAACAGGTGATGAATGATTATTTTTCAATATTTTCATTGTTCCGAAAAATATTTTCTGATACAGAAAAAGGAATTTTTAACAAAATAAGTAAACTTTGAACAATAGAAATAAATGTCACTAAAATGACGTATCTTCAATCAAAAAATGAATTCTTAACCAAATAGTTAAATTTTCAACTCAACAGATGGAATTTCTACCAAAAAAGACAAACTTTCAGAAAATAAGATGAATTTTTCAAGAAATAGTTAAGTTAACCAACAGATAAAGTTTTAATCAAAAAGATACTTTTTTGAAGACAAGTGATCGTTTCATTAAAAAAAGTTACTGAAAAGTGCTTTGATAAAAAAGAATGACTAAAAGTGACTTAAGTGACAGCTTTTACATTGACACAACTTCTGTAAATTATATACAACGTATTCAAATTATATAAGATTTTCTGCAAAATCGATGAAAAACATATCCTGTCACTTTCCTCGAAAAGAAGCAAAGGTTTTTCTCTGAAGAAAGAAAAAACGTAAAAATCATACGTTTGAGCAATTTTAAAATAAGATAGATGGATTCAAAAAATTTATTTCTAGAATGGAAAGGTAAGTTGTAAATAATTTTTTATTAACAAAGACGATAATATTTAACGATTTTTTTTATAACGATAAATGGACTATATCAAATAAGATTACATGTTTTTATCTGTCAATAAAGATAAAAATTTTTTAGCACAATCTATGTAGTTAAAAAAAAATCCAACTTATTTTATTTGATAATATAATTTATTTCTGAATGTTTTTTTAAACATTATAGATAAAAAAAAATATTTTATTGGTAAATTTTTTTAATGCTAAGAAATATTTCTGTTCTTAATATTTTTCTAACCCAATATAAATTATAAACTTTTTTACACTTTATACTTCGGTGTCAGCAAAATTACTGGCACCGAAAATAAGATTTCTGAGAAAATTTGACAGGATTTTAGTTTTATTTTAAAGATATTTCATAAGATATTTCGAAGTTTTAGAAGTTTTTAAAACATTCAAAAGTTGAAAATATTTTAACAAACTTTAAGAAAACTATAAATGTTTGAAGATTTTGAAATAAAATGTTGAAACTTCTTAATTATATTGAAATGTTTTCATAAATGTAGTACTTTTTTCTTAAGATTCCCGAGTTAATTTTTTCACAATCTTTAAAAAGATCTTAAAACATTTGAAATCGTTTTTCAAAATTTTGGAAAAGAATGTAGACGATTTTAAAGCAAAATATCTCAGATTAAAAAATTAAAAAGTTTAAAATTCGAATAAGTTTAAGATTTTAAAAGGCTCTAATATAATAGGAAAATTTTCTTTAGAATCCTGGGAAATTTTAAAGTGTATTTATTTTATGATTACTTTGTATTAAAAATGATTTTTACCTTGAAATTAAGAAAAAAATGTTTTCTGTTCTGACTGAAAAATCTTTTTCAGGTTTAATATCTAATGTTTTTTTATTTTTTGTTGAAAATTCATATTTTTTGGTTGAAAATTTAACTACATATAGTTGATAAAAATTTAAGCACAGAATTGCTTAAGGCTTACACTATTTTATTGAAAATTGTTTTTTTTTGTAATGGATCAAACTGTTTTTCATCTAAAATTGAAATGTTTGTAAATTGATGTATCAACGATTAAACTTTTCGTTAAAAATTCATCTTTATTGGATTAAAATACAAAAAAGTGTTCAAAATTTTAACTACTTTGTTTGTTAAAAAGTAATTTTTTTGATTTAAAAATGATTACTTTTTGTACAAAATTAGTTTTCTTTGTCGAAAATTAATGTATTAAACTTAAAATTTAACTATTTGGTTGCGAATTAACTTTCTTGTTGCAAATATTTTAACAAACTTGAAGAAAATTATAAATTTTTGAATATTTTGAAATTAACTTTTGAAACTTCTTAAGGATATTGAAATATTTTCATAAATAGTACTTTTTTCTTAAGATTCCCAGGTTAATTTTAAGACAATATTTAAAAAGATCTTAAAACCTTTAAAATGATTTTTTAACATTTTAGAAAAGAATGTAGACGAGTTTGAAACAAAATTTCTCAATTTTGAAAAATTAAAAAGTTTCAAATTCGAATAAGTTTAATATTTTAAAAGGCTCTAATGTATAATAGCAAAATTTACTTGAGAATCCTGGTAAACTTTAAAGTGTGTTTATTTTATGATTATTTTGTATTAAAAATTATTTTTACCTTGAAATTAAAACAAATGTTTTATTTTCTGACTGAAAAATTTTTATTTATTTTAATATCTAAGGTTTTTTGAAAAAAATTGTTGTTCAAAAGTAATCTTTTTTGGTTGAAAATTTAACTACATACTTGATAAAAATTTAAGCAACAGAATTGGTTAAGGCTTTAACTATTTTATTAAAAATTTTTTTTTTTTTAATGGATTAAACTGTTGTTCATCTAAAATTGAAATGTTTGTAAGATGATATATCAGCAATTAAACTTTTCATTCCAAATTCAGTTTTATTGGTTTTAAAAATAAAAAAGTGTCAAAATTTAAACTTCATTGTTTGCTAAAAAGTAATTTTTTTGGTTGGAAAATTAATACTTTTGTAGAAAATTAGTTTTCTTTATAGAAAATTAATGTATTAAATTTAAAATTGAACTATTTGGTTGCGAATTAACAGTTTTGTTGAAAATACATATTTTCGTGGTAAAATATCAACTTGTTTTTTAAAAATTAGTTTTCTAAAAAATATTTGATCTTTTTTAGTTAAAAATATAACTGGTTAAAAAATAATCTTTTTTCGTATTAATATATTTATGGACTGAAATACCAACTATTAAATTTTTCGTTAGAGATTAATCTTTTTTATTTGAAAAACTTGCTTCTTTTAATGAAACTAAAAAACCTTTTCTTTTAATTTTAAAACTTCAAAAATTTTTTACATTCAAAATAATAGTTTTAAATGCAATACTTTTAATTTATGTTTTTATGATTTATAAAGAAACCGTTTAATTGATTGGGCTCAAAAATTTAGGTATTTTCAATACTACTATTTATTTAAGACGAAAATTTAATTAATTGGATTCACCCGATTTAGGACCAAGGTCAATACAAACCATAGCCGAAACCGGTTTTATATAAGGACTTGAGTGTATAAGGTTTTTTTTTCACTTCACCATTCGCCTTGCGATCAGAAACAATGTTTCGAAAAGTTATTATCGTTTATTTATAAATAATGATATACCTTCCGTCATTTTATAGACTTTTTCGTTAAAAAATCATTTTTATTGGTTTAGGATACAAAAAAGTGGTCAAAATTTGAACTACTTTGTTTGTTAAAAAGTAATTTTTTTGGTTTAAAAACTTATACTTTTTGTAGAAAAATAGTTTTCTTTGTAGAAAATTAATGTATTAAGTTTGAAATTTAACTATTTTCGGTGTAAAATATCAAGTTGGTTTGTAAAAATTAGTTTTGTAAAAAATATTTGATCTTTCATGGTGAAAAATACAACTGGCGTTCCCGGTTCCAATCCGGGCTGAGGTAGATTTTTTCTCGCTTCTCCAAAAATAACAGATCTGTAATCAAAACTTTCCCATATTTAAAATGAACAAATGAATAGCCTGGCCCATAAAATAACATCTTTGTTAGAATTTATAGAAGTGATTTCACAATGATCTCATCATATTTTGATCAGATTTGCCTATCGCTCTTGATTCCATTAACGTGATGTGATTTTACGAGAAAAAATGCCCATTTTGAAAGTGCACATTCCTAAGGACCACTTCGAATTGAACCCTACTTTCACCCCTGTTTCATTCTTGCGATAAGAGTTTATTACACAATGTGAGTGGTAAGATATTTGCAAATACTTCTACAACTATTGTCTTGCTCCTCACCTCAAGTGACTCGCAGAAAGTTAAGGGTGAGAAGAAGATATTCCAGCAGACTCTGGAAATTAAAATTCCGAAAGTCAAATCGATTTTCTTGATCAATTCTAACCTACTTGAAACTGATGTGTCGAGGACGATTATTATTTATACAATCTAGCTTTTTCAATAATATCGAAATTCTTTTCTAGAAAGAACAAATAAGTAATAGTCAAAAAACACAAATTCATGAGAAATATTTGATACTTTTTTGTTAATAATATGTAAGATCAACAAATATATAAATGAAATAAAAAGAATACCAGAAATGATAAAAAATTAAGTAAAATTTACCTTTGAAACCGATTGGACACATAATGATTTATGATGCGCTTTTCATTTATTAAGATTCATATATTTATTATTAGAATACATGAAACAAAACAAAAACGAAATTAAAAAGAAGTTCAATTTTAAGCCAAAGATATTTTTAACCAAATTTTAAGAAAATATAAATTTTTGAACAAAATAATTCAACTTTTAAGCAAATATTTAAATTTCCATCTAAAGAAACGAGTTTTTAACCAAATAGTTGAATTTTCAATGTCTACAAAACGATTCAATTTTAAATTAAAAAATATGAATTCCTAACAAAAAAATAATTTTTTTATATTCTTAGTTACAAAAATAAATTTTCAACCAAATAGTTGCGTTTTCAACCAACTAGATGAATCTTTAACAGAAGAAGATAAATTTTAAATCAATTAGTTAAATTTTCAACCAAAAAATGTATTTTTTAGCAAAAAGATTAATGTTTTACCAAAAAACATGAATTTCTTAAAAAATACTTTAATTTTTTTATGGCTGAGTTTTAAAACTAAACGGACAAATTATCTATACAATGATGGAATTATCAATACGAAAATGAGATTTTGTTTAACAACAAAAATTAATTTTCAACCAAAAAGACCAATTTTTATAAAAATACTTTAATTATTTACCAAATAGTTAAACTTGAACTAAAAATATGATTCTTTAACCAAAATTTAAATTTAGACAGAATTTTTAATCCAAAAGATTAATTTTCGAATACAAAATACTAATTTTTAATAAAATAAATTAATTTTCAATTTAAGAAGATCAATTTTCACTTAAATATAAATTTTTAATAATAAATGAAACATTTAGAACATTAGTTAAAGAAGATTGATACCCAAACAGAAAAAAAATTAATCTATAAAAAAATGTTTACATTTTTTACAAAAGAGATGAATTTTTAACTAAAATTATGAATCTAAAATAAAATGAATATCTAAAAATGGAGTAGTTGAATTTTCAATTATAAAGAAGCATTTTAAACACAATAGTTAAATTTTCAACAAAAAAATAATTTTCTAGCAAGAAAATTAATGTTCCAACAAAAAGATGAATTAATCAGCAAGTAGTTTAATTTCGAACAAAAAAAACACGAGTTTTCAACCAAATAAATTATTTTTTGAGAAAATTGTTCAATTTTAATTCCAAAAATAAGAATTATCTACAGAAAAGTTGAATTTTCAACCCAAAAATACGATTTTCTAATAAAACAGTTAACTTTCAATTAAAAAGTGAAAATTTCAATAATATAATTAAATTTTTAACAAAACAGTTCATTATCAACCAAAAATTTTAATTTTATATCAAATTGTTTAATCCTTCAGCAAAGTCGATGAATTTTGATCTAAGCAGTTACATTTTTAATAAAGAAGGATGAATTATCAAAACTAAGAAAATTGATTTATGAACAATGAAAACATAAATTTTTAACAAAATACATAAATTTTCAAATAGATGAGGGTAATTTTCAATGAAAAATATCAATTTTCAATACAAAATGTTACTTTGTTAGTTAAAACATAAATATTAATTCTCACTCCCCCCGCCCCAAATGAAATTATCAACCGAATAGTTACATTTTCGGCAGAGGAGGTGATTTTTTAACTAAAATGATGAATATAAAAGAAAATGATTTTTCTATATCAGAGTTCAGCCCAAAAATAGATAGTTTAAACCACAAGAATAATTTTCTAAAATAGAAACACTTTAATTTGTAACCAAGGAGGTAAATCTACAACAACAAAAAATGGATTTCTTTCAAGAAGTATTTCAACTTTCATCCAAAAATAATTGCATTTTCAAGAAAACAATAAGATATTCAACGAAAAAACTAGAATTTGTACCTTTAAAAAGT
>JAAAKG020080309.1:0-40652 GCA_010014905.2 Druon quercuslanigerum | reverse complement strand
ATTTCCAAAAATTAACAAAAATTAAAAAAATGTTGATAAATTTTCCAAAAATTTTAAAAATTTCCAATTTTTTTTTTAATTAGCACGCATTGGTTTTCCAATCAAAATTCATGTTCGCTCGGTCCAGCACAGTGCTTTGCCGTTCATGTGTAGCGCGATGAGAATGTGCCCGCAAAGCGGGCAGATTATTTAACTAAAAAATATAACATTTCAACCAAAAGGATTAATTTTCTACCAAAAAGACAAATTGTTAACAAAATACATCAATTTTATACTAAAAATGATAAATTTGCAACCAAAAACGAAAGGAATTTTGAACAAATTAGTTCAACCTTTGACCAAGTATTTGAAATTTCTACCATATTGTTGAATATTTCGAGACAAAAATACGAATGTCCTACAAAACAGTTTAATTTTAAACAAAAAAACTTCATCTTTAACTGAAACAAATTAAGTTTCAACCAGACAATTGCATTTCTAACCAAGAAAGATGAAATTTCTACAAAATGTAACTAATAAAAAAATGCACCATAATAGTTACATTTTTAATCAAACAAAATTGTTTGTTTAAGAAAGAAAAAAGCGCAATAAAATTGATGAAATTTCAAACTAAAAAAAAGCGATTTTCAACACAATATCTTATGTAAGAAATGAGAAAAATCCTTGACCTCCCTCCCCCAACCAAAGAGACTTTACGTAATTTACGCTGAGTCCCTTACCGAATAGTTCAACTAGAATACTTAAATTTTTAGTTAAAAATAAATTATCAACCAAAAAATATTAATTTTCAACACAATAGTTAAATTTGCGATAAAAGAGATGGATTTTCAACTAAAATGATGCACCTTCAAATAAAAAATGAATTTTTATTAAGGTAATTCGACTTTCAAATAAGCAGTTGAATTTTTAACAAAACAAAAACACGATTTTCTAACCAAATATATTAATTTTCAATCAATTAGTTCAATTAAAAAAACATTATTGAGAGTTTAACGAAAATGATCATTTTTAATCAAGAATTTTGATTTTCAATACAAAAAATACAAAAAATAAAATAAATTTCCAGCAAATTAGATGAATTTTGATCTAAGCACGAAACATTAATTTTTAACCTGAAACAAGAATTTTCACACAAAATAGCTGATATTTTAACCAAACCAGAAAAATTAATTTTTACCAAATTATTTTAATTTTGAATCAAGTAGCTGAATTTTCAACCAAAAAATATAATTCATTGTCCAAAATGTTTTTCAACTAGAGAAAATAGGGTTATTGTTGAAGAAAATAGGAGAATAAGAGGGGAATAAATTCTTTTACATAAAACTAATGTAGATATCAAATCGCTTTAAAATCATAACGCTTGAAAATTCTAACATTTCAAGTTAAAATATATTGCATTTTCAACAAAATAATTGAAGTTTCAACCAAAAAATATTGTCTACCATAAGACACGAATTTTCAACACACAAAGATCATTTTGCAACAAAATAGTTATTCTTATGTTTTAATTTATCAAGATAAATAAAATAGAAATTAAAAATCCTCATTTAAGGGTCGACGACTTACTTGTAACAGGTGTCATGCTTCGAATCCGAGATTCAACGTCAGACAAAGATCGTGACACATCATTCGAGCTCAAATTGGAGAGATCTATTTCCTGAGATCTAACCAACTGACTTTGAGGAATAGTAGAAATCATTTCATTTAGCACCTGTCGATTATTCATACCGTTGTGCAATCGGTTGCAGTGCCCAATACAGTCGTTTCTAGTTACGGACTTATAATCGCATTTGTTACATTGATATCGATTCAATTTTATATGAGAATCTACATGTCTCTTGAAACTCAAAAGAGAGGTGAAACTTCGCTTGCAAGGAAAGCATTCCAACTTTTCCTGGCATATCTTCTTCTCCAAATTTTTGACACTTTTCCGGCCTGATTCAGCGTTTGCAATTTCATTTTCTCGATTAGCTTTTTTCCATCTTTCTCCTGAAATTTTTAAATTACATTTATTACTTTTTCAGGCTGACGGATAATATTCTTTGAGTCTTCTCTTTCCTTCAGTGGATTCAAATTCTCAAATTTAAAACTTCAAAAGTGGAAAAGAAATTTATTTAAAGAATTTAAATTAAAAATGTTACAATTCGGAATTGAATGAACTTAAATGTGGACAGATTTCAAATTGAGTAATGTTTAAATTATAATTTTCAAGATTCCTCAATTATAGAATATGTTTTGTAACATTTTTAAACTTTAAATTGCTTAATTTCAATCGCTTTCATTTAGAGCCTGTTCTATTTAGCAGATTCAACATTTTTTAATCATTACATTTTTGCAGTTTTGTATTTGAAATCTTTCAAAATTCAATTCGTTAATGTTGAAATTGTAGTATTTTCAATGCTTAAAACTTAAAGTTGAATTCCTTAAATTGTATAATATCTAATTTGCAATTATTCTATTTTGAAAGTTTGCAATTTCGCTTTCAATTTAAATAATTGTACTTATTGAACTTTGAACGCTGTCAAGTGAAAATTGTTTACTTTTATACATTATAAATTCAATATTATATAGTTTCAAACACCTTGAATTTCAGATTATTCCCTTTTTATGCTTTTCAACTTAAAACTGCTCAACTTTAAAACTTTTTCAATTGAAGTTGAAAAGTGCTTTTATTCAAAAATGTTGTACTTAAAGGCTCAATAATTTGCAGGTATAAAATGAATGCTACAAACACTTTTCAACTGAACAATTTTTAATTAAATGCAGTTAAACTGCCAAGATAAACATTTTTAACTTATATAAATTGTAGATTTCAAAGATTCAGATACAGGTCCATAAATATTAATTCACGTTATCAGATTTAATGCTCTAAATTGAAGAATCAATCAATCAATTGAAATTTTTTCAAAATTATATAATTTTAAGCAATTTTAAGATAGAAACATTAAAAATTGAACGATTACATTTTTTGAATGAACTAAACACTTCTTTAATTAAAAGTTTAATTATTTTTATTTTAAATAGTTTCAAAATCCTTAAAATACTTCAAAATTTTATTTCAAAATTTTGAAAGATTTACATGTTGTTTTGCATTTTTCTAAACATCTTTAAAAATGATTTTCATGTTTCATAAAATTAAAAAAAATCCTGCCCAATAAAAAAAATTTTACGTAAAATCTTCCACATTTATTTCTCATAATTTTTCAAATCTTTCTAAATCTTATTAAATATTCTCTTAAAATGAATTTTTCAAAATATAAACTCATTTTCAATTTTTCTACAAATCCTAAGAACATTTTTTTTATTCTTCTGAAGCCTTTAACAATTCTTAAAAAGCTTCGAAATTTTTTGCTCGAAATCTGCAGAAATCTGTATATTTTTTTAATTACGCCGTCTGTTATTTGCACAGAAATTTCGGTACGAGCCAGATTTTGTCGGCACACACACTGTCTTAGACACTTCAACTTACTTGAATTTTTTATAAGAATAATAGATGTTCAATTGTTATTTATGCGTCAAAATTCAACAATTTGACTTGTACCATAACATTTTTTTAATACAACAAATAAAATTGTAACGTTCAAAAGTTAGTTTTTTGTTTAGATTTAAATTTTTGGTTTATAATTACTGTTATGAAATGAACAATCAGATATTTCTAACGATTAGGTAATTGTTCTTTACCTTGATTAAAAAATTTCTAATTTAATGGTTTAAAGATAGAGTATATTATTTTGAAGTTACTTTAGAATGGAAAATAGTTTGCAAAGTTTCAATCAGCGTTTACATTTTTATAACTAATAAGACTTTCCAATCTAAACAGTTTAATTTTTAACGTTAAAATCTGGAAATTCTTGTAAAATCAACTATTATTGACTTTTAATCCTTAAAGCAAAGTTCATATTTAAAAATCAATAATTAGTTTATATTCACAGTTGATCAACTAAAAATTTTTTTATCCAAAATCTTCTCATTTTTAAAACTGCGTTCTAAAATTGTTTAAATAAAATGTACGCCTAAAAATTAAAATCGGAAATGAACATTTTTTAAACTGAAAGATTCTCGTATCATAATTAAACACGATAGAAATTTAATTAATGGTTCAAAAAACGGTTGTAATCAAAATTGGACAGATGTTTTTTCTTCTGATAATTTGTACAATTCCCAGTCAGAAAATAATTCACTTTTTATTTTTTAAAGTTTCAATCCCTAATAACAATTTTACAAAATTTTTATCGTGAATTAATATTAAAGCTTTCATTTTGAAATTGAGTAATTTTACGCAACCTACATTCGAAGCCATAAAGGTTTGAAGATTTCAATGGCAAATAATTCAATTTTGGATCTTCTAAGCTTAAAATTGAGCTACATATAACAATTTTAAATTAAAATCGTATTACTTTAAAATTTTAATTTAAAATGGGGGAAGTCGGGTAGTCCGGGCCACTCGTGATTTTAAATAAACTGTACTTTCTGAGATAAAAAATCAACATTTTCTATCAATATTGTCCCGAAGGATAATTTAAAAGATATAAACTCAGATCTCTTATTAGCTTAAATTATTCTTTTGAATTTTCTGGAATTTTGTAAATTGAAATTTTCAAATGAATTTTATTTCTAAACATTTATTTCTAAAAGAGGAAATTAAAATTATAAATTATTTTTTTTATAATAAAGGCAACAATATTTCTGACTTTTTCTAAAAATTACTGGTAAAAGATAAAATTTTAATTGTAAATTTTTTTTAATAATGGAAAATAATTATAATCTTAACATTTGGCTACCACACGAGTTTTGTAAACCTTTTCACAATTTGAGAAAAACGAAATTTTAATTTTTGTCGTCATCGGTAAGAAAAAATTACAGTTACCGAAAATAAGATTTCTAGCATTTTTTTAAAATGATTAAGGATTTACTTCAGAACATTAATTTTAAGATTAAAGATTTCAAAATCTTGAACTTTTTTAACTTTTGCAGGCTTTCAAAAAAAATGTTACAAAAACTTTGAATGACAAGAAAGTGTCAACAAATTTAAAATAATCTATCGATTTTTTAAAAGATTTCAAACAAAAAATTGAAAAGGTTTTGAAGATTTCTGAATGGTTTCAACAGCATAAAATAAATTTCTTATGATTTCTCCGAAAATTTTAAATGCGTTTTGAGTTCGCAAAATTTATTCTAAGAAAATATTAAAAAAGATTTCAAAACACTACAAAAGATTTTGTAAATTACCAAAAAAGAATCTAGAATATTTTAAGGTATTTTTAAAAAATTTTTTACTTTAGAAATTCTAAAAGACATGTTAATAAATTTTTATTTTACTAAACTTATTTTAAAAGAATATTTAAAAAGATTTTTTAAACATTAAAAAAGTTTTAATAAATTACCAAGAAAGAATCTGCAAGATTTTAAGGCAATTTCTTTAATTTTGAAAAGTTTTTTTCAAATTTTTAGAAAAATTCGAATCGTTTCAAAAGATATAGAGAAGCTTTAAATAATTTTCAAACATAATTTAAAACTTTGAAAAGATTTTATAAATCTCAAAACAAAATGCAGATTTTTAAATAATTCGAAACAAATTTACGAGTTCTTAAAAGTTTTATAAAATTTTAAATATAATAAAAAAATCTTAAGACTCATGGGAATATTCAAAGTAATTCGCTATTTTAAAAAATTAATTTTATTAAAATACATTATTAAAATTTTTTAAATATTAGAAAATCTTTCCACAATTATCAGAAATGAAACCGCTTGATTTTAATTCAACTTTAGGAATAATTTGGGTCAGCTTAAAAAATATTTAGGAATTTTGACAGCTTTGGAGAGATTATAAATATTTAAAAATGAAAGATTTCCGAAAATTTATCAAATTAAAAAAATAATTCAAGCTTTAAAAACTCCTAAATGTATTTTAAACGGACTTGATTTGTTTATAAAATATTGTAAAATTCTGTAAATTAAAAAAATCATAGAGATTTTCTAGATAGTTTTTTTTTGAAAAACATAGAAAAATTATATTTTTATAATCTTAAAGCAAATGAAAAAAAATAGTCGTTCGAAATTTGTATTTTCAATTCAAAAGTATTTTCACTTTATTATAAATTAATTTTTTTTTAACGAATATGCAACTTCCATTTCTGTTGAAAAAATGATTTTTTGGGTTTATAAATTTAACTATTTGGTTGAAGATGTATGTAATTTGTTGACAATTTTTCCTTTGTTGGTAGAAAATTAATCTTCTAGGATCAAGATTCAACTATATTGTTAAAAATGTATGTATTTTGTTAAAATATCAATTTTTTTACAAAATTTATCTTTAGTAAAAAAGTTTTCCTCTTAGTTTAAAAAATATACTATTTGTTCAGAAATGTATGTAATTTGTTAAAAATTAATCACTTTTATTGTAGAAAGTTAATATTCTTGGTTGACAACGCGACACTTGGTTAGAAATGTATTTTGTTAATATATCGTCTTTTTGAGGAAATGAAATGATCTCCTTGGTTGAAAAATCGACATTTTCCAATAAATTTCTTTTCTTTATTGACTGAAACTATTTTATTTTTTAAGAACTCAAGTATTTTCTTAAAAATTCGGATTTTTGGTTCAATTAAACTGTTTTTGATTTAAAATAAAAATTTTCCCTCAGTTAAAATATTAACTATTACATTTTTTTGTGAATTCATCTTTTTTGGTTGAAAATTCGCAACTACTTATTTAAAGGCCGAACTAGTTTTTTAATTCATAAGAAACAGAAAGATTCTTACTGAACCGGAAATCTTCATACGCGATATTTGGATGAGCCCTAAATAAACTCACGAGAAAAATATATTTGAAAAAAATTAAGTTAGATAGGGGATTTTTTCATACAAAAAAAAATAAAAATAAAGTCTGATAATCAGGGTAATGAAATTTGTCCAGGAACTGAAGAGGCCTCGTGTACTTTATGTACCTAATATACAAATTTTAAACTGAAAACCTAACAATTTTAAATCAGTCTTACCAAGAATTAAAGAAACTCCCGATTTAATTTCCCGGTTAAAAATATTTTAATTTCCTGATTCAATAGCTCTGTTTTTCGTTAAAAAATAAGATGATCGAAAAAATATATAAGATTTCTACAAACCTTGAGAACTTTGACCATTGGTTTCGATCGAAGAAGACGCCTTTCGTTTCTTTGCGTTCTCCAGTGGAAAAACAATTTCTGGATCATCGAGGATTCTCGAATCAGTGATCACTGGTCTGTTCGTTTTTTCCAAAAGAGTAACTTCTGGAGAAAGAGAGATTACAGTTGGATTCACTGAAAGTGGAATCGCATCTTTAATATTTTCAAATTCCTAAATTTTCTTTTTAAATTTATTTTTTCTCATACCTCTATTTGAACATTCTTCATTCTGAGAAAAGGACTGAGGTAGATTATTCCAATCCTCTAGGTTGAGACTAGAAATATCTTGAATTCGAGGTTGAATTATAATTTCAGATGTAGTACTAGAATCTGTTTTCGGTTCCTCGGGTGAAGTTAGCGCCACAAAATTCCCGTCTACGCTTGAAACAACTTCGCAATCATCATTATCCAGTAAATCTTGATTAATTGCTTCAATTTCCGCAGGATACCTCACATCACTTTGACCAATGCAATTTTCCGAATGGGTCATAAACTCCTCCTTACAACCGAATCTTTCTCCGCACAAACTACAATCTTGACATTCTTGTGGCTCTAATCGATCTATCCATTCCTATAAATCAAAAGCAGAATAATTGAGGAAAACTGCTCTTTAAGAGCGAATTAAAACAAAAAATTATTTTCTGTATAAACACCTGTGATTCCCCGTCTATATTTTTACAAAAATTTCCCGGCTTCTTCGTTTTTTTATGTGAAACAGTTGGAGTCAGTTTCGTTTTCACGATTCTTTCTTCTATCCGTTCACTCAACTCTTTCAGCTCCTTGCCAATTTTCTTGTGGGCTGTGTATAGGTTTTAGAAGGAAATTTCATAAAAGTGTCTCATTTGAGAGTGAGTTTAAGTTTTGAAAATAATAATTACCATTCGTTAAATGGCGTATAACACTGGCTGGAGTGCTAAGGTTGTCTTGCGGGCAGAGAGGACACAAGAAGGTAACACGAACAGGCGCATGCAGTGTTTTCATGTGTGAGTTTAGCATTTTTCTCGTGGAAAATGTACGGTGACCTTAATTTGATACATGTAAAGAAAAATTAATATGTTGACGTTATTTAGAATTTCGTGGGGCTCAAGAGCTGGGCTATATTCCTACTCTTCGGCACATTTTTCAGAATGAGAAAACTCAGGGTTGCTTCAGAATCCTAATTTCAAAGTTCCCCGACTTTTCCTTCATCAATTTTTCATTTTCCCTGGACTTTATACATTTTTCCTGTAGATATGAAAACAATCTTAAACCTAGGAGATGAATATTCTTAATGCACAGCAACTTCTTTTTCAAAATTTACCTGAAAGACTTTATGTAACGAGAGTCAAACCGAATTTTAGAAAGGGTAATCTTTTAACCAAATACTTGATCTTTTACACAAAAAGACGAATTTTCCACAAAATAAATGAACTTTCAACTAAACAGTTAATTTTTCTTATAAAAAAGAAATGAAACAGAATTACATTTTAAACAATCAAAAAAAATTAATTTTGAATCAGTTGAGTTTTCAACTGAAAACAACAAGTTTGCTAGAAAAATATGACTTTTTCAGAAAAACGTTAATTTCCAACAAAACTGTTTCATATCAAAGCATTTTAAAGCATCACTTTCTACAAAAAGTTTAATTTAAAACAAAAAAGTGGATATTTTAACAAAACAGTGCATTTTTAATTAAAAAAGATAAATTTTCAAGAAAAGATAGAACAGTTAAACTGTCAGTATTGAAAAAATTCAAAAAAATAAATGAATATTCAAACAAATATTATAATTTTTAATCAAGAAGATTGAAGTTCTAACACAAAATATGAATTTTCAAACAACTAGCAGAAATTTCAAGTAAAAAATTTAAACTTTTAAAGCTTTTAAACCATTCCACAGCTAATTTTTCAGTTAGAAAAATTGTTTTTCAATAAAAATAAAAGAATTTCAAACCAGAGAAATTAATTTTCGACGTAAATGACGAATTTTTAAGAAACCAGTTAAATCCTCTACCAAAAAGTTTAATTTCCCACAAAAACATGAATTTTTAACAAAAAAAATGGATTTATAGAAAAAAATTGAATTGTTAAACTATCAGTTAAAAATATTAATTTTCAATAAAAAACAGACCATTTTTCAATCAAAAAGATACACATGCAAAGAAAGAGGTTAATTTTCTACTAAAAAAGATGAAGTTGTATTAAAATTAACAACTTTTCAATAAAATAGTTAACTTTTCTAGCAACGGGATCAATAAAAAATTTTAATTTTCCACAAAAACATGAATTTTTAACAAATAAAAAAATGGATTTGTAGAAAAAAATTGAATTGTTAAACTATCAGTTAAAAATATCAATTTTCAATACAAAATAGACAATTTTTCAATCAAAAAGATAAACATGCAAAGAAAGAGATTAATTTTCTACTAAAAAAGATGAAGTTGTATTAAATTTAACAACTTTTCAATAAAATAGTTAAATTTTCTAGCAATGGGATCAATAAAAAAAGATCAATTTTTAACAGAAAAACTGAATTTTCAAAAAAATAGTTCAACTTTGATATAAAGAAATAAATTTTCAACAAAAACAAAATTTTAACCAAATATTTTAATTTACCACCAAAAAATGGAATTTTCAACCAATATGATTAATTTTATACTAAAAAAAGTCGAATTTTCCACGAAATTATGAATTTTAAAACTAAAAAATATAACTTTTTAACCAAAAAAAGAATTTTTAAATTAATTAAAAATAATAATTTAGACAAAACTAATTTTCAACAAAGGCATTCATGCCTTCATGTTAAACCAAATAATTGAATTTTTTACTCAGAAAAATAATTTTCTACAAAAAAGAGGCATTTTTAATATTGCCTATAGTGAAAATTGCAGTACTTAATTTTTTATTACAAAAAATTAATTTTCAACAAAAAAAGTAATTTTCTACAAAACAGTTGATTTTTTTTGCCAAGTAATAGTGTTTTCTACTAAATTGTGATCAATTTATAACGAAAAATGAAATGGTTAAATTTTTATTAAACGAAATTAATTTTACCAAAAAAAAGTTCTAGAAAATGGTTGAATTATCGACCAAATAATTGAGTTTTCTACTAAGCTCGTTAACTTCTTAGCTAACAAGAGAAGTTTTCTACAAAACAATTGAATTATAAACCAGAAAACATGAAATTTTAACAGAAAAGTCGAATTTGCAACAAAGTACTTGAAACTTTACCCCAAAAACGCCGAATTTTAAACAAAAAATTATAATTTTTATCCAAAATAATAAAATTAAGTTCAGCTTAAAGATTTAAAGTTTAAACCTTTCAGGTTTTTCCTCGAGTTCCCTGACTTTCTCTGCCCGGGTTTTAATTCCCTGACCTTTCAGAACTTCCTTACCTGTAGCAACCCCGACAACTCTACTTCGCAGCCATATATCTTTAAATAATCTGCCTCAAATTAAAAGTTCAATTGGTAATTTTTAATTGGAAGCATCCAATTTATACTAAATCATCGGATTTTGAAATGACTGCTATACTTCAGACTGCGCAGTACGAAATACATATGTATATTCCTGCGCATTTTACGGCTGCGCAGTAGAGTTATGACTCTTGAAATTGCGCACAGCTCTTCTGCGCAACTTGTATTTGATCAGTAGAATTCTATCACGGTTTAAGCCCAGCTCTGCTTAACTCCAGACTTAAAATACTTACACGTTTCACAAATAAGTTTATCAATGTCTTGATCGTTACTATAAAAATGCACGGGGCTATCACTTTTCTCGATTAGACCGTCAGTTCCCAGAGTTACTGTGTCTTGATTGCTTATACTGTCAAGCTCCATGACCTACAAAATTCAGATTATTAATCGTTTGTTAATTAATTCATCATCTGCCAGGTTTTCCAGGTCAATAAATAAAGTTTTTCCAGATTTCGTTTTTTGTTAAGTAAACAGTGAAATAGCCGTTTGCTATACATGTTAACATAATTAGCCACCGTATTTTTCGTCGGGCAGGAATTTCTTTAGTATTGCACTTTATTAAATACCTTAGTATTAGAAGTTATTAAGAAATTATTAACCTTTTTAAAAAGTATAAAAAATGCTACTTCAAATTTTATTTTATAATTCGATAATATTTTTCAAATTTTGACTTACCACCTACTGATGATGTTGTACTTCAAAATAAAATTTGCAAGTCAATAACCAATTTCAGATAATAAATTTAAACATTTTTTTAAATCTTCAAAATTTTGGTAAAATCTTTAAAATCCTTGAATCCTTTTGAATCTTTTTAAAATCGATAAAAATCTTTGGAATCTTTCACATCTGTGAAATCTTTTAAATTTTCGTGAAACCTTTGAAATCCTTAAAATCTTTTTAAATATTTGCAACCTCTTGAAATATTTTGAAACTTTTTTAAATCCATAGAAATTTTGAAAAATGATGCAGCCTTTGGGAAATATTTGGAATCCTTGTGTAATACATATATGGAATACATAAAATGTTTTGAACTGTTCTGAAATCTTTCTGCATCTTTTTAAATCTTTTGAAATCTTCTAAAATATTTGTAAACGTTTTAAAATCTGTTGTAATTTTTTGAAAAATTTTAAATCTAATGTACATGCCTTTGCGAAATTTTTGGAAAGCTTTGAAATATTTTTAAATATTTGTGAAATCCTCTGAAATCTTCTGAAATTTTTTTTTAAATATTTGAAATCTTTCGAAAATCTTCGAAATAATTTTAAATCGTTGAAATCTTTTAAACCTTTGTGAAATCTTTGCAATCTTTGTGAAATGATTGAAATATTTGAAACATTCCTGAAATCTTTGTGAAGTTTTTTGAAACCGTTTGAAATCTTCGAAATATTTTCAAATCTCTGACATTTTTCATAAATCCCTTGAAACATTTGAAATATAAAAATTTGGTTTGCATTCAAAAGTGGAATGGTCAAAACCCTCGAAAATTCTAATCCAGAAACTAAATGAACATCGACATTTTTAACTAATAATCATTCTTATAATTTATAAGTTAAATATAAAAAATGTATAATTTAACGTAACTTACCACATTAAAAAGTACTAAAAGATTTAAATAATTCTTCAGATTTTAATTTAAAAAATGTCTAATAAGCAAAGAAATGACAAAGAAGGTTTTGAAGCTTTTCAAGATCGCTAGACACCTTGAGTTATACACTTTCATTATTTCATTCATAACTGATATTTAATAATTTTGTGACATATTCAGACCTGATTTTCCATAAGATCAGCTGGAGATAAATTCGGTTCAACTAAAGTCTGGAATGCTGCAAGTTTCGATTCCATAACTTGCAGTACAACTTGATCACAATCATCATTCTTCTTTTGAACCGTTGTTTGCTTTTGTTTGACTTCACTGCCTAAAGTTTCTTTTTGTTTCTTTTGTAGCATGTGAACGACACTCGTCAAATCTTTTTTCTGAGGCTTGCGAGGAGCCTGACTTCTAAGAATCCTCGCATTTTTGGTTGGTTTCTCCAGCATATCGAAAGTAGACTCATCCAGATCTAGAGTTTGCATGTCTTCAGACCTGATGTTTGAAGATTGATCATCTCGCGACTAAAGAGCAATAAATTAGTGAGAAAGCCATATTTGATATTTTTGTTTACACATCTTTTTACAATTAAATATATGTGTTCAAGTAGATTTTAAGGCAATCAAAACTGATATTGATATATTGATCCCGAGACTTTAGAACTATACTAATTCTCAATAAATCTTTCTAAATTAAATACTTTTAACCAAAGGGTTGAGCACTTGACTTTTGAGTGTACAGGAGATTTAAAAGATTTCAGAAGATTTCACAAACTTTCACATTGATTTTAATAATTTCAGAAATAATTCAAAGATTTTTAAATCTTTAGAAGAGTTTCGATGATTTCATAAAAACTTCACAGATTTCAATGATTGTAAAAAATATTTCAAAGATTACATGAAGCCTTGTACATCAGATTTCAAAATTGATCAACCCCTATCTTTTAGTGTTTAAAATCTCAAATTTTGAAAAACGATTTTGGGATCAGACATTTGGGCGTGTTTTTTATAGATAAATGCAAATTTCTATATATTTTTTCCACGTCTTATTTTTAAACAAAAGAAGATATCTCACAATGCAATTGACAAAAATGGCTTAGTGCCCTGACGCCATTGACTAACTGCAAATTTAAACTATTTGTGCCGATAGCTTTATAAATAAATTAATAAAAATGTGATATTAAAAAATAATAATAAAAAATACGAAGTTTCTTTTAACAATTCTGGAAATAATCCAAAAAATACACATTTTTAAATTGGTACTGTTATCAATTGAATAATAATAATAATAATAATGAATAAAATTAATATTAATTAAAAACTGAACACTTTTTAATTTAAACTGCTCAAAATTGTGCAATTTCAAATTGGAATCTTAGTAAGTTTAGGGAATTTCAAATCTCAAACCGACCTTATATTCATTTAATATTATAAATATACACTTTTTCACGATCTAGTAAAAGAGATCTAATTTTCAGTTAGGGGCCGTCCATAAATTATACGCTTCGGTAATGAATGAAGAATGATGAAAAATACTAAAATATCAGACTTCGCACTCCAAGGGTGATTTTTTATGACAATAGGAGGGTAAACCTTTTAAAATAAAATTAATGTAAACACCATATCGAATTAAATCTGAAAAAATTTCATCGAATAAGACTACATTTCCAACAAAATAATTGAATTTTGAACCAAATAATTGAATTGTCAAGCCAAAAAGACGAATTTTTTCGAATGCAGTTAAATTTTCAACGAAAAAGTACATTTTCAACGAAGAAATATGAATGTTCAACAGATAAATTTGACTTTTTTTACCATGAAAGATGAATTTTATATCCAAAAGGACAAATTGTTGAAAGAAAAAAGATAAGTTCAACAAAATAGTTGAATTTTCAAGTAAAAAAACACGTAATTGTTAGAAGATAGTTAAGTTTCAATCCGCAAAATTGAATTTAAAAAAAGTTACTTTACGACCAAAGAAAGAAGAATTTAACAAAATACATTAATTTGCAACGAAATAATTAAAGTTTTAACAAAAAAGCAACAACATTAAGTCATTTAATAAATTTTATTTGGTTAAAACCATAGTAACAAAAATAATAAAACATTCTAATCCAATTCATGAAATAAGTTTTTAGCCAAATAGTTAAATTTTGGACTAAAAAGATAAGTTTTAAAACTAAAATTTAATCGTTGAATTTGCAGTTTAAAAAAGTAACTTTTCAAACACAAAACAAATGAATATTCGACAAAATAGTGAAATTTTCAACTAAAAAACGTCAGTTTTGAACCACAAAGGAAAAATTTAATTTGAAGAAAAAAAATTAATTTTCAAACAGTGGAATTTAATTAAAAAGGTGAATTTTTAATAAAATAGTTAAATCCTCTCCAAAAATAATTAATTTTCAACAAAACAGAGTTTTCTACTCACAAATATAAATTTTCAAACAAAAATAAAATAGTTAAATTTTTTGTTTAGAAAATAAATTCTCAACCAAAAAAACGTATTTTAAACAAAATATTGAAATTTTCATCTAGAAAAGATAAGTTTTGAACCAAAAATATAAATTTGTAATTTTTTGTTAACAAATTTTATTTCATCGTATAAAAACGAATTTATTATACGAATTCCGCAAAAAAGCGAATTTTTAACAAGATATTACAATGCCATAACAAAATGATGAATTTCAAACAATAAACATTATTTGTACATCAAAAAAGAACAAGTTTCAACAAAATAAATTAATTTCCTACAAAATATTTCAATTTTTAACTAACCATATAAAGCATAGTTTTTCAACCGAAAATAGAAGCTAAATTTTCAGATGAAAACATTAATTGTTAACAGAAAAAAACGAATTTTCAACGGTAAAGTTAAATCGTCAATAAAAGAGAGGTGAATCTTGAAATAAATGAATTCCGAAGAAAGTAGTTCAACTTGCAAATTAGTATTTTATTGAATTTTCAACCAAGAAGAAAGAATTTCTAACAAAATATTAAATGATCAAAGAAAAAAAGTAAATTTTCTACTAAAAAATAAGATTTGTCAACAAAAAACTTAATTTTTTAATAAATATTTTAATTCTCCACCAAAATGGAGTTGAATCCTTAACCAACAAATATTAATCTTTAACCAAATAACTGCAACAAAACACATGAAGTTTTCTACTAAAAATATAAAATTTTAACAAAAAAAAAAAAGAAATGAAATACTTACATTTTAAGTAAAAAAATTAATTCTCAATTTAAAAAAATTTCAACAAAATATTTCAATTTTCGAAAACTAAAAAATGATTTTTAAACAAAGACGGTTTACTTTCTTATAAAAAGGACAAATTCTCAACCAAATAGCTAAATTTTTAAATAGATACATCTTCAAACAAAGAAAAAATGGCATTTTTTAACAAAGCAGTTCAAGTTTCAACCAAGCAGTTGAATTTCCGACCGAAAAATATGAGTTTTTAACAAAATAGTTGAATTTTCAACAACATCATTAAATTTTCAACCGAATACTAAAATTTTTTACCAAGCGAGATGCATTCTAAACGAAATATTTTAGGGAAGACTGTTCAACAACAAAAAATTAACTTTTAACCAAAAATAGTTTTTTTGGGGGGTTCTAGTAATTCAGTTCGCATTTAAGCGAAAAAATAAGAAAAAGGGAAGATTTCTTGAAAACAGGGGAAAAATAATTCTTAAAAAACGGAGAATAGAGGGAAGAGTATCAAGTATGAAATACGAAAATAATTTCAGGCTTGTCCTGATATTATTTAACTGTACCGATGTAGGACCAACTTTCGCCAAAATTCGAAAACTTTCTTAAAATTTATTATCAGGAAACGTACTAAAAATTATCTCAGTTCGCAAAGATATTTCCATTGCAAATTTGTAAAAAACCGCGACTTTCTATCTCTATTCTAAGAGAAAATTACTAAAAACAAGAATAAATTGTTTTAAAAATGTACGTAAACATCTAATTATCAGCATAAACTAGTGCTTTATGTATTAGAAAGAATGTGGATTTTAAAAACTCGAAAAAAATAAAAATTAGCGTTTCTTGGGACCCTATAAAACAGATTTATGAGGTTTTATTTAAAAAGTAATATTTTCTTTGTATTCGATTGATGTATTCGATTCACCTAATATTGAACATTCTGATTTTAATTTACAAAAACATATTTTATTCTTATGTGAAACAAAAGAAAAATAAATTTATTTTCGTGTGGATTCGAACAAGTTTCCGGACGATTTTTATAAACATTCGTGAGAAAAAAATGTCCAATGCATTTTTGAACCACCCTATCTAATCATCCTCGAAATCCTAAATATTAAATAATATTTGAATTTAAATACAGACCTTTTTTTCTGTCGTTACGTTGACTTTTTCTTTGCAGAAGGCTCTTTTGTGCGACACGATGTTCAAAAGGCTTCTGTAAATACTCCCACAAATTCGACATTCGTAGAGGATGTTGACTTCGTGAGTAAGCAAATCTTTTATTTCCGGGGTTGAATCTTCGAAAAGCTTCACTACTTCTTTCAAATTGGAAATACTAGTCTTGAAAGGCGGTCGTAAATTTGACAAGTCGTAATTCCTAGCTTCCGTCTTACTAGGTCGCCCTGGTTTCTTACTTTTTGCCTTAGGTTTGAGAGTCGCCATTTTCTGCATGAAAAAATAAACACGTAAATTAATTATTTTAATTTGTTATTCTTTCTTTGTTCCTGTATTCCTTTATGAAAACGGAATGGTTGCTTTTTTGAATTTTAATTAAATCCAAATTCAAGTTGACATTTGAGACAAATACAGGGTGGGTGGTCATTTCACGGTTTGCAAATATTTTTCACGATCATTGAAATAAAGAATTCGAGAACTAAAGATGAAAATTTTGCTATAGGAAGTAATAAAAACTGAACTACAAATTATAGCACTCAAAGTTGAATTCTTTTGAATTTTAATATTGAAGCCTAAAAAATCTTTAATTCAAAATTTGTTTATAATGCTCGATAATGTACACCAGGGTGGCGATTAGGCGAACGATTTCAAATTCCCGGTCATTTCCCGTTCAAGTTTTTCAAATTTTCCTGGTCAAGTAAAAGGAACATATTCGTAATTGCCGCTAAAACAACAAATTTATTTTAATTCATGACCTTCATTATAAACATCCTTCAACAGAGCAAAAAATTGAAAAATAAATGAATTTTGAAACGAATACTTTATTTTACAAAAAATAGAATAGTCAAATTTTTAGATGAAAATATAAATTTTGAAAAAATAGTTCAATTTTCAACCTAACTGATTTTTACTAAAACAGATGAATTTTCAATGTAAACCATGGAATTTTCAATTGGAATAAGTTACATTTTCATTTTAAAAAATTTTTAAAAAAATTTACGTTTTAAAAAAAAGTGTTGAATTTTTAACTAAAATTGTAAATCTTTAACTAGAATAGCTGAACTTAAAACCAGAAAAATTTCTATTTGTTTAAACTATTTTTATTTGCTCAAGCAGTTATTATTCGATACCTAAAAAATAAAATAAAATAGAAGACATACAATTAATTACGATTTTAAAAGTATTTTTGGAAAAGTAATTATTTAAACAAATTATATTTGCTTAAACAATTTCTAAGTGTTAAATGTATTCTTTCTGTGCACTATATAGTCATAAACATAATTTTATGTTTTGTTATGCTTTGGGAAGTCCTGAAAGAGTACAGAGTAAATGGATGGCTCCTACAAGCTTTATAAACAATATATACGGGTAGCAAAGCGGGTTTAAGGGTAAATGGAAATCTGAGTGACTGGTTGGACATTATGCAAAGCGATAGACAAGGATGCGTTAAGTCTTCATGGTTATTTATATTATTTATGAACAAGTGTTTCAGAATGGCTCTTTTCGACGAAGGTGTGGATCTCCAAACGGTAAGGGTACGTGGGTTAGCGTTCGCAGATGATGAGGGTACGTGGGTTAGTGCTCGCAGATGCTAAGGGTACGTGGGTTAGAGTTCGCAGATGATACGGTTTTTATGGCAGTCCATCGAAGACTTGCAAAGAATGTTGAATAAACTGAATGCAAGCATGAAGAGCATGGGCCTCAAAATAAAAGTAAATAAAACAAAAACAAACAGAAAGTGAGATAACAATATGCAACATTGTATTAAATGATGAGATAATTCAACAAGTTGATAAATTCGTATACCTTGGTAGCTTATTTGCTAGGGACGGGAAGATAGATGAGGAGTTAGATAGACGCATAAACGAAGGTAAGAAGGTTATTGGTAGAGCAGGCCCCCTTATCAGAAGTAAAAACATATCAAATAAGGCTGAAATGGCAATCCATAATTCTATATTTTTACCAACTGTATTATACGACAACGAGGCATGTACCTATCAAGAAAAAGATAAGAGTAAAATTAATGCGATTGACATGAGATTATTATGAGATAATTCTTAAAGAATGTGGTGCGGAAGAGACACTAGTTGACACATGGGAAAGAAATTGATTAACTCTAGGAGAACACACTGGGTCAAATTGACACACAAACAATTTTTTGTAGAGAAATTTTCAAAGAAAATTGAAAAGTGGGTGGTTTCTTAGGGTCTGGTAATATATTTCGAGGTCCCAACTATAGTTTCACATGATTGCAATAGTCTGAAGAGCGGTCGGTCGTGAAAAAAAACTTTTTTATTGTTCTATATAAAATAAATGCACGAACTTCAAATTTTAAAAAAATCTCTTTTTTGAATGGTACAGCATAACACTATTTTTTTATTATTCTAGCTTACTTTGTGAGTTTCCACATACATTTTTAGCGCAAAATATTAAAAATTAAAAAAGTTAAAAGTCTGTCGTTAAATTTATTAATTTTTTTTCGTGATTTTTTAAAAATCATGTTAAAGACATCAATAATAGTTCAATATCACATAATTTATTTCTACCAGGTCTATAGTATACCTCAGAATTTGTTCAAGGCAATCGGTCCAGTCATTGTGGACTGGTAGAGGTTAAAAAAATGTATTGGGTCAGATTGACCCAGGAATATTCTCCCTGATTGATAAAACAGGTGTGTTCCCCGAGGGTTAAGATGGTTCGTGCATGTTGAGAGAATGAAGGATGAACAACTCACGAAACAACTGTCTCAAGGTAAAGTAAATCGCAGCGTGCCCAGAGGCAAACCGCGGAAAGAATGGTTAGAATGGATATTAATAATAAATAATAATAATAATAATAATAATTTGTAGAAAATTCTATATTAGACTATAAATAATTATTTAAGTAATCACATAATGTTTCTAGAAAAATTTAATACTCCAAACAATGACAAACAATTAAATTTCAATCCGAAAATACGATTATTTTTTTAGATTTTTTGGGAATAAATAATTTTTAAATAATTGACATTTGTTTAAACAATTAAAAATTGTTTTAAAATTCATGGTAAATATTCAAATTGGCCATTAGTATTTATTTTTATAAAAAAAGACGACGTAAATTGCTAACAAGTAACAATAATACGTAAAAATGTAGTTTTTTCATTTTGGGTCATATTTGGGGCGCTTCTGGGAGGGTGGGTTAAAAATGAAAGTTTTTAGTATGGTTTTATTTCGTAGAAAGTCCACTTAAATCCTTCAAAAACTCGGCAAGTTTCGATGAAACTCTGGAACATGAGTTCAATTATTCGAAAATTCCAAATTCCCCCCTGTTAATTAACTGAGAATTTGAATTGCCCGGTGGCACGTTTTAATATTCGAATTTCAAAAAAAAAAAAAAAAAAAAAAAAAATATGGACTTTCTTCGGAAATGGAAACTTGGAGGGCGGGAGTCTTGCCCTATAGCTAGAAAAGCGTTTTTTGGACCACCCTACTGTACACGTATAAAATAGAAGCTTTTATTATTTATTTTTATAAATTGAACAGTTAAAAGATTTCTGATTAAAAAAATACAGAGTTCATTACTCGGACTTTTAGCGTTAACTAAATTGTAAGATTCAAGATATCAGGGTATTGCAAAAGATTCCATGGATTATAGAAAATCATTATGAAGAGAAAAATAATAGGACAATCAGCATTGTAATTAATAATATAAAAATATTGAAGGAAATAATATAAAAAGTAAAGAAACTATAAAGGAACGTATTATTTTAGACCCCTCATAATATCATATGAGTGTACACGAAAATAGCGACTCTGCAGAAATAAACTTTACACAGCTAAAATTTGCGAATTCCTTGGCTATCTCTGAAATCTCTTCAAATTTAATTGAAATGCATTTGAAAACCTTTCGGAATCTATTGCAATCGATTAAAACCTTTAAAAATATTTTTTAGTTCATCTATATGTAATGCAATCTATATGTAATTGTAATGTAATCTATATGAAATGTAATGCAATTTTATTTATTTTCTAAAGTTCTCTACGAATCTCTTAAAATATTTGAAAATCTTAAAAATTCTTTGAAATCCCTAAAAGTTCTGGATATCTCTTGAAATCCTTTAAACTCCCTTAAAACCCCTTGAAATCTTTAGAAAATGTAACAGTCCATTCAAGAAGGGATAAACCATTTGAAAGCCCTTGAATATAATCTAAATTAAATTTATTCAAAATTTTCTCTTAAAAAATCGTCTAAATCTCTAGAAATATTTGAAATTCCTCAAAATACTTGGAGATTTAGTAAAATCCTTGATCTTGTAATATTCCTTGAAATATCTTTAAATCCCATGAAATCTTTAAAATCGCTAAGAATCCCTTGAAATTTATTTTAATTTATTTGACACAGTTCACTAGAAATCCCTTGATATCGGTCGAAAACATAGAAATTCTCTAAAAGCCATTGAAGTGCATATAAATTTTAAAAATAAGAATAAATAAAATCTCTTGAAACCGATGAAATACTTTAAAGTATGCTCAAATATTTAGAAATCTAATTACATTATTTATAAAGCCTTAAAACTCCTGGAAGTCCCTCGAAATTTGTTTAATATTTTGTTATGCCTTAAAACCTCCTGATTTGTTTTGAAATCTTTCGAATTCCATGAAATTTGTATGAAATTTTTTTTTCGCTTCCATTCTTTCAATATTTACACATTCTTTATAAGAAATTGCATAGGATTGCATAATATTACAGAGAGACCACCAGATTGTAGGAGTAATTTAACTCCTCGAAAAATATCAATCTACGATACGTTATCATTTTCAATGCTCTAAATTAAAGAATGAATTAATACGTTTGTAATTTTTTAAATTAAACAATTAAAATTTTGTTAAAATTGAGCACTTTTTAAATTAGAAGTTAAATTATTTTAATTTCAAGTTGTTTTAAATGAATAATTGTTCAATTGTTAAAAATGCAACAATTGAAATCGTAACTTTCAAAGTTTAATTTTAATACTGTGAATATTAAATTTTTTTTATGAACAAATTTTGAACTAACAAAAATTTTTGTTTAATATTCAGAGTGCTAACTTAAATAATATTTGAATAGGATTTAAAATTGCACAAAAGCGTATCAAACAATTAAAACAGTTACATTTTTAACGTTAAAATATGTAAATTGTTTAATTTTGAACACATTCAGAGTTGTCTTGTAAAATCAGTTATTGTTTAATTTTTAACATGCTTCTAATTTGTAATTTTTTAAGTCTTCAAAACTGAATTTCTAAATTCTTTAAATTGAAAATGTACGCTTAAAAATGAAGACCTAAAATGGAAAATTTTTGTAGTATTAAGTAAGAATATTAGTAAAAGATTAGTATGAAAATATTTTAATGAAATTTTTAAATATAAAAACGAGGGGTCACATTTTTTCATTTGCTATACAACACAAATCTCCCATAAAATTGTTTTTGAAATACACTGAAATATTTTAAACATCCTGAATTATGTTGAAATCTTTTGATCTCGGGAAAACTCTGTAATTGGGTTTAAATCGTTTGAAATCTATAAGAATTCCTTACAATCTTGTGGAATAATTTCTTCTAAAAATACTGTTAAAAATTCCTGGAGTTATTTTAAATCTTGTGAAATCTCACGAAATCATTTGAAATATCATTTAATTTCCCATATCATCCATTACAAATTTCATTCAATTTCATTTACTGCCTTAAGTTTTCTATAAATGCTTTGAAATCCTTTTATATCTCTTATACCCTTTCCAAACCCCTTGAAAATTTTTAAATCTTTAAAAATTCACCTAAAATAACAACAAAATCCAGTCGTAGGTCTGGTAAAATCCTTACAAATCCCTTGAAATACTTTGAAATCCTGTAAATTATCTTGAAATTTGTCATATCTTTTTTTCAAAAGGATTGAAAACTTTCAAATCCCCGGAAATTAAATTAAACTTCCTGAACTTTTTTTTTTAAATCCCTTAAAATTGTTGTAATCAATTAGAATTTTTAAAAATTCTTATCAGAAATATGTTCAATGAATTTGAAATTTTTTGGAATTAGTGCCATTTTTTCAAAATATTTGCATCATTGAAAAAAAGTGTCAATATTCACGTGAATTTAAGGCCCGACACTTTTACATTTGTGAAGAAATTCAAAATAACCGACTGTAATAAGATACACGTTTAATTTGAAACCCAGATATTAAGATAATGATGATTAATTTTCGTTCTCAACGTTTATGGCTCATGTTATCTTGTTCTATAATTTATGTGAGGTCAACAAGGTCTCAAAATACCCAGGAAAGAATTACAGTTTTCAACTTTTAGATTTAACATTTTTAAAATATGTATTATGCTTTTAATTTATAATAAAATCTGCAATTTAATGATTGTACTTTTTTGCAAGGAAAACAAAATTTGAAACAAAATTTTAACATTTGAATTTTAAAACAAAAAATATAACTTAAAAATAAGACTCAAATTTTCATCAATACAATTCGATTCTTAACAAAATATTTCAATTTTTAACCCAAAAGATGAATTTTCAAGTAAAAATGCTTTTTTTAGAAGAATGTTAAACCTTCAACCCATAAAGTTGAATTTTCAAAAAAAAAAAGAAAAAAAGAGTTCATTTTCAACCAAGTAAGATGACTTACACCATAAAAGATGAATTTTCAATCCAAAGAGACGAATTTTTAACAACAGAGTTGAATGTTAAAACAAAAAAGATAACTAACTAAATACTTGAATTTTCAAACTAATTACTACTAAATAATTGAATATAAAACAAAAAAGTTCAAATTTTACCTAAATAGGTACGTTTTTTTAACTATAGAGATTATTCTTCTACCAAAAGACAGATTTTTCACAATATTAATAAATTTTTAATTAAATATTTGAATTTTTAACTAAAAAATACTATTTTTCAACCATTCGAATTCCAAAAAAAAAAAACGAAATTTTAACAAGATAGTTTAATCCATTTCAAAAAAGATCAATTTTCAACCAAAAATAGAAGATATATTTTCATTTTTCAACAATAAAAAATTCATTTTTTAACTAGCCGAATTCAACCAGAGGCGAATTTTTCACAACATGGTTCAGCACTCTATCCAAATGAGGATGTTTCAGCAAAATAGATGCACTTTCTACCCGAAAACGAGCATTCAACAAAATACATAAATTTTCTACCAAATAGTTTAATTCTCGAATTATAAAGTATAAATTTTCAACCAAAGTAGAATAGAAAAATTTTCTGATTAAAAACTTAATTTTTAACAGCAACAAAAACAACTTATTTTGAACCAAGAAAGTTAAGTTTAAAAAAAATTATTTTTTAACACAAACCTTTATTTTCCACCAAAAAATATGAATTTTCAATCAAATACATCAAACATATTTCAACTAAAAATTATTTTTCAACAAAAAAGTTAATTTTCTACAAAATTGTTGAATATTCGACTAAAATAATCAATTTTCCACAAAGAAGTTTAATGTTTTAAGAAAAAAACGAATTTTTAACAACATTTGACAAAAGCAAAACAGACGAATTGTCTACAAAACTTTGATTTACAATTTTTGTCGCAAAAATGGTTCAACCCAAAAATATTATATTTCAACAAAAATTTTTTTAAAAAAACATGAATTTTCAACAAAATTGTTTTATTTTGAAGCAAAAAAAAAACGAATTATATACAAAACAGTCGAATTTTCAACTGGAAAATATTATTTTTCAACAAGAAAGTTAATTTTTTACCAAAAAGTTAAATTTTCAACCAAAAAGATTAACTTCCCACAAAGAAGATATATGTTCTAACAATAAAGACTAATTTTTTTAAAAATTGTTGAATTTTGATGCCAAAAAGACGAATTATGTACAACAATTTTTCCACCCGAAAATTTTATTTTTCAAAATAAACGTTCATTTTTCAACCAAATTGTAAAATTTTAAATTAAACATATAATTTTGGTAAAAAATTAACTTTTTTGTTGTAAAATAATATTTTCAGGTTGAAAATTCAACTGTTTTATAGATAACTCGTCTTTTTGGCTTCAAAATTAAAAAGTTTTGTTGAAAATTCACGTTTTTAACAAAATACAGTACAACAAAGTACACGAATTTTCAACAAAAATTATTGAATTTTGAAGACAAAAAGACGAATTATCTACAATAATTTTATTTACAATTTTTTTTTACAACAATTTTTCAACCTGAAAATATTATTTTTTAACAGAAAAGTTCATTTTTTACTACATTGTTAAATTTTTAATTAAAAATATGAATTTGGTAAAAATAAACTATTTTGTTTAAAAATAATATTTCCAGGTTGAAAATTTAACAGTTTCATAGATAATTCGTCTTTTTGACTTCAAAATTCAATAATTTTGTTGAAAATTTGTCTTTTTTGGTAGAAAACCAATAGTCTTTGTAGAGAATTCATTATTTTAGTCAAAAATGTAACGTTGTAGTACAAAAATTAATGTTTTTGTTAAAAAACATTAAGAATTTTTCACAAAGAATTTTCTACCAAAAAGGCGAATTTCGAAAAAAATTATTCAATTTTGAAGCAAAAAAATGAATTATCTTCAGACGAGATAAATTTTTAATTTGAAACAATTTTCCTTATCGTGTTTATCGAAATAATTTTCTGCTTTTTCACACTTCGCTAATTAAAGAATTGTGTTCAATTTACAGATTTACACGTTTTTTCAAATATGTATTATATTTTTAATTTTTAATAAAATCTGAGTTCAAGAATTAGTTTGCAATTTAAAGATTCTGCCCTCCATGTTTACTTGGTGAATCGTATTTAGTCGGATTCTATCTGAATCTATATATCGGTTTCAATTCGTTAATTCTTCTGCTGCAAGAAAAACATAGTAAAAACAAAATCTTAACATTTTTGGTATATTTTTAGCTTTAAAAGCTGTTTTCTTTCCCCCCAAAATCATCGAAAATCTTCTTTATTCTATAGCTCATAAAAACAACGTAAATCCAGAAAATTACGTGTACGTGACTTTCTTCAAAGTCTAAAAAAGAGAAACCAAACAAGAAAAAAAAATATTGTAAAACTTGATTTATGGGAGAAAACGTGAAGTAAAGAATTGCAAATTATTTAATTTATTTCAGAAGCTTAAAATTTATAAAAGGCTAAAAAAACTAATGTAAAATATAAAATAAATAGTCAACGGTTGATTTGCATGCAGATTAGAGCGAACACAGAGGCTGTATACCGCGTTTATTTTAGCCATGGAAAACTATGAAATATGACACTTTTCTGCCGGATTTTTGGAGAGATGCAAAAATTAGTATCATATTTACCTGTTTCTTTAGTCTAAGAGATGATCCGTGTAAAATTGAAGATTAATTCCTTTGGAAATGTGGTACGAAGTTTACAGTTCATTGAGAAACCTCCATTTTCATTTTTCGGTCTAAGTTCTCGCGCTTGCCGTTCGGCAACATAACCCCAAAATTAGCGTGCCGCGAGGATGTCGAGGATGTCGTTTCTGCTTTTGTAAGTTCCTATTACATATCAAAGAAAGAAGAAAACGTATAGACTGGGATCGTTAAATCTTCAAGAAAAATGCACAGAATTCGTATAACACCTGTCAAGGTATATATTTCATTTTATTCGAGTTAAAGGACGAAATTGTTTATTTCATATTGTTTTGCTATTATATTTTTAGATTTTGAGGATTTTTTTTATTTAATAATAAAATGTTAAAGTACACTGAAATAATGAATTGTTGCGTCATTATTAGAGTAGTTTAAAAATGACTGAATCTTACTTTTTCAGCGTATACTGATGCCAACCATGAAAAATAATTTGAATCAGGGATCAGCAACTCTTTTGGAACTGGTGACACCAACATGTGCTTTGGTTGTTTGCCCTATGAGAAATCTGCATTCAACGAGACCCTTTTACACTTCCGTAAATAGGACTTTAAGTTTCCCTGGAGTTATTGCCCAAAAAATTCGGAGCACGATGAGTTTTTTTAATCCTAGTAAATATGTGAGTAATTTTCTGTAAGGTATGTGATTTGATGCAGGGTGGCCACTAGTCTGGGATAACCTGGTAATCAGCTATCAGTCAGTTATTTTGCGCGCAATAAAAAAAATTTGCAAAAGTCAGGAAATTTCTGTAAGAAGCACATAAAGTGTTAAGAATAAGCAGAGCTGCCACACAATCACTTAGCCAATTTTTAGCTCTCAAGTCACGTTTCATATCACTTTTCTTTTTAATAAATTAAACCACGAGTTAAACACTATTGCATTGAGTACTATACCAATTTCTGAATTTTCTTGAATTATTTTTAAATCTTTTATGGTATTTTTAAATATTCCGAGAAATTTTCAGTTGATATTGATATTTTGAAGTGATTACAAAGAATTTAAAAGATTTTCGGGTATTTTTCAAGATTCCAAGGATTTTAATCAGGTTTTAATCATTTTAAAAGGATTTCAGAGAATTTAAAAGATTTTAGGGTATTTCTTGAAGTTCTAAGGAATTTTCAATAGCTTTAAAAAATGTTAAAGGATCCGTAATATGTTAGGGTATTTTATAAGTTTCCGGGGAATTTCTAATAGAATTTAATAGTTTAAAGAGTGTCCCTATAAGCAGCTTTGGGTATTTAAAAGCTTCCAATGCATTTTAAAAAACTTCTTAATGTTTTAAGAGATTTGAAATATTTTAGGATACATATTTTAAAAGATTCAAAGGATTTTTTAAATAGATTTCAGTAAAAAAGGTATTCCAAACGGAGGTTTTAAAACTTTCCGTCGATTTTTCAAGAACTTAAAAATATTTTAAAGGATTTCAAAGGATTAAAAAAAATGTTAGGATATTTTAAATGATTTTAAGGAATTCTTAACAGATTTCAATGATTTTAAGTTATTTCAAACGATTCAGAAGAATACAAGGAAGTTTCAATAGATTTAAATAATTTAAAGTTATTCTAAAAGATTGAAAGATTTTTGGCATTTTTTTTAAAATTTTAATGATTTTTAAAGAGCTTCAAAATATTTCATGGGATTTCAAACGATTTTAGGTATTCTGTGGTATTTTGAAAGATTTCAAGAAATTTTAAACAGGTTTCAATGATCTGAAGCGATTTTAAAAATTTGCAATATTTTTAAAGATTTTAGGGCATTTAATAAAATTCCACGGAATTTTCAAGAGCTTCTGAAATTTCTCAAGAGGGTTTTAGGGCATTTAAAAAAATTTCACAAAATTTTCAAGAGCTTCTGAAATATTTCAAAGGGATTTTAGGGCATTTAAAAAAATTCCACGGAATTTTAGAGAGCTTCTGAAAATTCGTAAGAGGTTTCAATGGATTTCAAATATTTAAGGGTATTTAAAAAGATTTTAAGACATTTTTTACAGATTTAAATATTTTTAAGGGATTTTAGAATATTTCAGTGATTTTAGAACATTCAAAAAGTTCCACGCAATTTTCAAGAGCTTTTAAATATATTAAGGTGATTCAAAGGATTTTAAATATTGTAGGGCATTTTAAAAGATTCCAAGAAATTTTAGCAGATTTCAAAAATTTAAAGGGATTTTTAAGGTTTTTAATGGTTCAGAGTATTTTAATGATTTTAGGGTATTTTATAAAATTCCATATAATTTTCAAGATTTTTAAAATATTTCAAAGGATTTAAAATATTTTAAGGTATTTAAAAAGTTTCCAAGAAATGTATAATAGATTTCAATAATTTTAAGGTATTCCAAATCATTTGAAAGTTTTTAGCGTATTTTTTTAATTTCCAGGAAATATGAAATAGCCTTAAAAATTTCTAAGGGATTTCAAAGGATTTAAAATATTTAGGGTATTTTTAACAGATTTCAGAAATTCCAGGTGATTCAAAATGATTTTGAAATATTTTAAAGTATTAAAAAATATTCCAAGGAATTTTCAATAGCTTTAAAAAGTTTCAAGAGATTTCAAAGGATTTGAATGATTTTAAGGGATGTGGCAAGTTTTGTATGTGGTTGTTAAAAATGCCTTAGAATTTCGGATGATATGAAACCATTTTATAGGACCTACTAGTTTTTAAATTATTTTATCAGATTTCCAGGGTCATCCACGACTTTAAGTGATTTTAAATGTTCTCAAGTTATTTTAATTAATTTTCCAGGATTTCAGGAAATATCCATTTCATGTAATTTCACTGCATTTTATGATACATCAATGGATTTAAAGAATTTAAAAAAAAAAATGAGGAATTTCCAAACTTTTTAAAATATTTCAAAATGTATTATCAAATATTTTAAATAATTTAAATGATTTTAAGATTTTTGAAAAGATTCCAAGGGATTTTCAATTGATTTTACTCATTTAAAGGGAATTCGGAGAATTTCAAAGATTTTAGGTTATTTTTAAAAAAATCAAAGGAAGTCTTGATACTTTAATAAAATTTGCATGGATCCTTAATGAATTTTCTAGAATTTCGGAAGATATGAAACGATTTAAGAGGACCTGCATGGTGTTAAAATATTCTATCAGGTTTCTAACGATTTTGAAGATTTTATAGGTTTGCAAGGTATTTTAATAAATTTATTTTTATTGAATTTGATAATATTTTATTGGATTTCAAACAATTTATTCACATGAATTGAAGTATTTCAAAGATTTTAGAATATTCTAAAAGATTCCAAGGACTTTTTTTATAATTTGAATGCATCTTAAAGATTTTTGAGCCTTTAACAAGATTTGCAAATCATTTTTAAGAGCTTTAAAGAATTCCGAGGGTTTCAAACGATTGTTAAGGATTTAAAATATCTTTGGCGATTTTGTAACGGATTTAAGTAATTTCAGGTGATTCCAGAGCATTTGAAATATTTCAATGTATCCTTAAAAATGAAAAAAGGCAATATCTTTAAAAAGTTTTGAAAGCTCCTAAATATTTTAGGATATTTTTTAAGTTTCTAAGAAATTTCAAGTGATTTAAAAATATTTTTAAGGGTTTAATCTATTTTAGTTCTTTTATTGATTTAAATAATTCGTAGAGATTAAAATGAATAACAATATTTTACGGTATTTTAAATTATTCGAAAGAATGTGCAATGGATTTAAATCATTTAAATGGATTCGAAAGAATTTGAAATATTTTCGGGGTTTTGAGAATATTTTATTCATTTACAAGGAATGAAAAAAATATCAGGAATTTTATAATATTTCCGAGTATTTCAATGATTTTGAGGGACTTTAAGAGCTCTCGAGGGATTTTAATAAATTTGTCAGGATTTCAGGAAATATCAGATTTAATCTAATTTGACGGGATTTAAAAAAATATTGTAATAGATTATAAAGAATATGTTCACAAGAATTAAGGAATTTCGTAGGATTTTTTTCTGAATTTTTTTAGTTTTGTTTAATTCATCTAGCAGTTTTATAAGCTCACCTTAAATACTTAGGCATTGCATCACATCTTTTTTAATTTAAGTGCATTCAATGTATTTTTTCATATTCTTAAATCGCATTCAGTATACTTAAATATTTTGTTAATTCACCTGGAAATTTTGTGAATTTCATCGAATTCTTCTCGTCTCTTCTGCATGTCAATTTGAATTCTTTTGAAGTCTTATGAATCAAATTCTTTTAAATTCAAAAGAACATTAGTCACATTATTAATGCACATCAACCATTTGTTGGGTTAGTAATTAGTCACTGATGGTCACTTTTTTTTATTTAAATAGCTAACTTTTTCGCTTTTGTCAAGTTAGTTTAGTTGTGGCAGCCCTAATAATCATAAATTGAATATTGATAAGTTTAAACCTAAAATTGTTTTATTCAGTTCATAAAAAATCGAAATTAAAAATATTAAAAATTAGATTCTGCTCTTTATATATAAATGGCCAGGGAAAATGAAAAATTAGTCAAAGAAGAATCAGAAGAAGTCGGGGCATTTGGAAAATAAAGTTTTGCGGCCACCCTATCGAATTTGGTTTATTGATTTTTTAAAGTTTCAATTTAAATTAGGGATGAGTAACAGTAATAAAAAGGAGAAATTTATCTCAATTTAATGAATTATTTATTTCATGCTTATAGAAAGAGAATTCGAATTTTCAGTTTGTAACTTATTGTTAGATAGATTTTCATTCCGAAACAAACTAATCGAATTCGAAAATGATTTAAGGGATTTTAAAAGAAGATTACTTTTACGACCGTAACATATTTGTTGACATGTTTATGGATCAGCTTTGTTTATTATTGCATTGAGCTAAAAATATTTCTATTTTTGCAGAGATTAAAAGCCACAGGGTCGTTTTTATACGAAGAAATTGCAGATACCATAGATTATAATATGTTTTATAAAGGTACACAAAATATGTCTCATATTCTATTTAAGACTAAGATAATTTTTATAAAATACCTGGGTTATAATCAGTCACTAAGATATTTTTTTGAAGGCTTGGTATTTTCTTTTTGAAGGTCTGGCGGTGCCAATTTTGGGCTTTTTTGTCCTGAACCCTCCTTCGAAAGTAACATAGCGTTGGCTAAAGATGGATTTTATGTTTATAAATTTTTTTACATAAAATTAATGTAGATAACATATTGAATACAATACTAAACTCTTAAATTCCCAAGATTGCTAGTCGAAGCATATTTTATTTTCGATAAAAGAATTAAATTTCCAACCAGAAAGTATTTTCTACCTAAAGAGATCAATTTTCAACACAAAAATACGAATGTAACAAACAATGTAACTTTTCAGTAAAAGATTCGAGTTTTCAAAAAAAAAAAATTTAACAGTCTTTACCAGATAGTAAAATTTTCAAGACAAAAGACGAATTTTTTTTAAGGCAGTTGAACTGTTAACTAAAAAGTTACTTTTCAACAAAGAAAAATAAACTTTCAACCAAGAAGGATGACTTTTCTATCATAAAACGTGAAATTCCAATCTGAAATGATAAATTTGTAACAACATAGTTGAATTTTCGATCTAAAATTATGGTTTTAACAAAACAATGACATTTTCCAAAAAAATTACTTTTTTAACAAAATAGTTGCATTTGTAACCAAATAGTTGATTTTGCAGCATACAAGGATGCATTTTATATCAAATGGTCAATTTCAAACAAAAAATATTAAAATTTAATAAAATATTCATTGAAAATGAATTTATAACAAAAAAGAAAATGTTGAAACAAGAAAGATGTACTTTAACTTAAATGATGAACTTTCAACACACAAGATTAATTTTCTTTACAAAAAGGTGACTTCTAAATAAAATACATTAATTTTCTACCAAACATTTGAATTTTTAACTTCTACAATATACAAAATAGTTTCAATAAAAAATGAAATATTTAAATTTTCAGATAAAAACTCTGATAAAAAAAATGAGAAAAAATGGATTTTTAACAAAATTGTTAAATTGTCAACCAAAAAGATGAATTTTCGATCGATACTTTTCAACAAAATTATTTAATATTAATTGCAAGAAGATGAATTATCTACAAAAAAGTTGAATTTTAAAACAAGAAGATTAATTTTCTGCTGTAAAAGATCATTTTTCAACAAAACAATTTAATTTTGAACTAAAAACCAAATAGTTTTTTTAAAACAAAAATTAGTTTTAAACTAAAATTATGAATATGTAATTGGAATACTTGAATTTTTAACAATAAAGATAAATTTTCAAGCAAGAAGATTAATTTTATACTAGAAAATCAGATTTATCAACAAAACACATGAATTTTTATCGAAATAGTTGAATTTTGAACTAAAATTAATTAGCTTTAAACCAAAAATGAAATAGTTGAATTTTCAGTTAAAAAAAATACTTTTCATTATAAAAATGTATTTAGCGTGATGAATTTGTTAACTATAATTATAAATTCTCAATAAAAAAATTAATTGGTTTACAAAGTAGTTCAACTTTAAGTCAAATCATTGATTTTTTAACCAAAAGACATGAATTTTTAACAAAGCATGTAACAGTTGATATTTTAACTAAACAATTGCATTTTCAACTAAAAAAGATAAATTTTTAACCAAATAGTTAAATTATTAGCTGAAAAGATAAATTATAAACCAAAAATGAAATAGTTTAATTGACAGTTTAACAAATTTATTTTCAACTAAACAACCTTTAATTGAACAAAAATAATTTTTAACAAAAGTAGTTCAAGTTTTTTGTTTAAATATGAATTTTTAACAGGATAGTTGCATTTCAAATTAAGTAATTAAAGTTTGAAGCAAAAACCGCCAGGTCACTTTTTCTTTTAGGACTAAATGACTGATTATAATTCCATTGATATCATATTTCGTTAAGTATTTCGTCTGAATTTTGTCCAGACGTAAATATTTTATAATTTTTTAGAATTTTCGATGCCCGACACTTTCTACTCGTGGTTCGTTATTACTGAACTTCACGTGTGGATGTTAATGGTTCGTTGCATGTCTGAAGGAGTTGATGGCCAAGTCCTTAGAAATGCTATCGTGCAAGCGATGTGGGACGACGTCAATCAAAGAACGAAAAAACTGGAAGTGAGTCGCTCATTTAAAAAAAAAGAAACAAACATGAACTTCAGTTTTTCAAACTGTATAAGTTTCAAGTTCTGTTTTTCTTATATTGGGTGCCCAATAAAAAATTGTAATTTTTAATTTCGCCAACCCTCCCCCCTATGTTTCTTCCTTTTGACGAAAACAACAAAATTTTAAAGATATTACCGGGCTTAAAATAAGAAAATTTGTAATTTCATTACATTTAATGATCCAAAATATACATTGAACATTTTTGCCCCTGAAATAATATACGCAGAAAATTTATTCTACAATATCAAGAGAATATTCTTCACAAGGAATAAATTAAAAATATTTGTAACGGATGACAGTAAAAAATCTTGTAATTTCGAAATTCAAACAAATACACATTTTTTATAGTATAAAGATTCCTGTCGTAGTTCAAAATCTATATTTACCTATAATTTTATATCAAGTCTTATTTTCTGCAATTAAATATTCAGTTAAATCGATAGCCAAACCCAGAATTGCATCGAAATTTAGCTTAATTATCTAGCCCGCATATTTTCCATGTGAATGATACGTAAAAATACATTCTAAAGTACTTTATGAATCTTTATGGTAGTTATCGTGCCAAAAATCAGTGTTCTGGAAAAAAAATGTTCTATAATTTTAAGAATGGAAACAATATTATTAGTCATTTCTTATGAAAGAAAAACTGTTTTTGTGAAAAAAGTTTGAAATTTACGAAAAATCATTATTTTATCAATAGTTTTTATAATTGAATTCTTTCTTACTGTCACTTCTTACCAATTTAAAAAAATGGATGGATTCTATTTATTACGTCTTATTTTTACGGGGAAAATATATGAAAAAAGTGACTTGTTTTAAAAAGTTTCTTTAAAAGAAATTGTTTTAACGAATTCAGTCAGAGAAAAATGTTTTCTCTGAAAAAATAAATCATTGTTTATAAAAATTCAACTATTTTTCAATAGTTTGTAAGAAGTGATAGTAAGATAATATAAAATTGCAAAATATATTGGTGAAATAATAGTTTTTCGTAAGTTATCTTATTTTTATTGCTAAAATGAAAGAAAATTGAGAAAATTCTCCTTACATTGTAGAAGAAATCCTGTGCATATTACTGCAGAAAAATATTTTTAGCGGCCATTTAATTTCAATCAAATAACATAACAAATTTTTGTGTTCTACTCTCAATTATGTCCAATTTTTTTTTGGTTTCATAGAATTTATGGCTTATTCCTCAATAAATTGCAAATACTTTTATAGAATGAAATAAATTTTTTGCTTTGAATTTTTATTTCAAAAAAAATTAAAACTAAGAGAATTAATCTTTAGACCTAAAAGCGCCTAGCGGAATCTCTTACAAATTTAGAAAAAATAAATAGCAAAAATAATAATTAATAACATTTCAGACTGCAGACACTCGAGTGGTTTCCAGTGTAGTCAAGAAGCAAGTGAAACTACTCTCGGAGCAATTTAATGCTTGCATAATAGCTTATGATGAAGGAATTACCGGCGATGACAAAGTTTTAGCTGCAGCCCTTTGGCGAAGGTTCCTTCAGTCAGAAGGCAATGACCCAGTAAAACTTGAGCAACTAGTACATTATGTTAGAAAACAGGTATGCAGTTTTCAATTTTTTGTTTTGATTCACGCAGAGTGTGTTTTTTTTGTTGCTTAAAATTAATTTTTTAACTGAAAATTCAACTGTTCTGTTTTTGGTTGAAAATGGATAGATTTCAGTTTAAAATTCGTGTATTTTGTTGAAAAGTCGTTCTTTTTTATTATATTCCATTGTTCTTTATTACAAATTTTAATATTTTTCGGTTGAAATATCAACTTCTACATTCTTCGTTCAGAATTCTTCTTTTGGAATGACGATTTAATTGCTTGGTTGAAAGTTACTCTTTTGTTAAAAATTAATTTTTTTGTTAAAGATTCATAATTTTAATTAAAAGTTAATCTCTGCTGTTTAAAAACAAGCTATTTTGTTGAAAATACATTGTTACTTTGGCCACCAATTAACTTTTGTACTGAAAATTTTTAAGTTAAATATTCGCCTTTTTTGGTAGAAATTAATCTTCTGTGTTGAAAATTAATTTTGTTGTTGAAAATTCAATGATTATTGTTAAAGACTCATCATTTCAGTTGACAATTAGTCTTTTTGTATTGAAATTGAACTTTCCTAGTTGAGGATTAATTATTTTAGTTTAAAATTCATGACTTTCTTTGAAAATTTAACTATTTATTTGAAAATTACTTTCGTTTATGTTAAAAGTTAGTTTTTTTACCGGAAAATTTAACTAGCCCAATTGAAAATTATATAATTTTAGTGGAAAATTCATCTCTTTGATTAACATTAATTTTTTAACAGAAAATTTAATTATTCAATTGTTCGTTGATCATTTATCTTTTTAATTAATAATCTATGTATTTTCGTGAGAATTCCTCTTCTTTGGTAGAAATTAATTTTCTTGGTTGAAAATTCAACTATTCCAGTTTAAGATTCAGCAGTTTTAACTTTTAATATTTATATAGGTAGGTCAGGGAAAACCTGAAGATCAGAGAATAGTCAGGAATTTGATAAAAAATCTTGCAAAAGTTAGGGAATTTCTAGAAGAGTAATTTTTAATAACTGTCAAGGATTATATATTTAAAATTGTCTTAATCCGTTTGAAAAGATTACATGTTCAACAAATTTACAAGAATAAGATTCTGGTCTGAATATTAAAGGATCGTTCACATATTACGTAAGGCTGTTTTCTTTTGTTTAAATAAAGATGAGAATAAATTTGCCGTTAAATAAAAAGTGACACAACGATATAAACAAAAGAAAACATCCTTAAGTAATATGTGAACGATCCCTAATAGTCAGAGAAAATGAAAAATATTAGGGAATTTTGAAAATGAATTTTCGTGGCCACCCTGATCAAATATTTTTGTCAGTAATTTATTTGCTTTGTATGTCTATTTCTTTGTTTTTTGCTCATTTGTTAAAAATTCATCCTTTTTGGTTAGAAAATCAACTGTTTGGTTAAAGTTCAATTATTTTGTTAAAAATTCGTTTCTTTTGCTTTAAAGTTCAACTATTTGACTGTAAATGTATCTGATTGAAATTTAATTTTGTTGTTATTGAAAATTATACAATTTGGTTAGAATTCATATATTTATTTTTTTGGAAATGCATCTTTCTTTTGAAAATTAACTTTTTGTTGAAAATTCATCTTTTCGGATTTAAAATTCAAGTTTTTCGAAAACATTCGTCTTTTTAGTTGGGAAAATCTAATATTTGGGTTTAGTTGAAGTTTAATCTTTTAAATTTCTAAAAAATTCAATTATTTGGTTGAAGGTGCGACTGTTTTTACTTGAAGTTTAATCTTTTTTGTTTGAAAATTCCATTGTTCAGTTGAAAATTCATTACTTTGATCGAAAATTTAACTATTTGTAGGAAATTTAATTGTTGTGTAGAAAATTCACCTTTTTGGTTGAATTTTTGTCTTTTTTTGTATAGACCCGAAAATAAGCAACAGCTGGATAAACTAATTTTTAACGACATTCTGTAATCCTCAACTAAGGATGATTAATATTCAACCAAACAGTTACATTTTCAACAAAGAAATTGCATTCTACAAAAAAAAGAATTTTCAACTAAATGCGTGTATTTTTAATCAAATCCGTCGTTGACTTTTCAACCAAGAAGATCAGTTTTTTGTAAAAAAGACGAATTTTCAAATAAATAAATAAATGTACAAGTAAATAGTTTAAGCAGTGGATGTGTTGTTAGTAAACATTTTATTTGATTACATTTTAATTGATTTTTAAAAAATATTTAAAAACATTTGTAAATAAATGGTAAAAATTTTAGGCTAAAAAAGACAATTTTTTAACGAAAAATCGAGTAATTAAATTTTCATTTAGGTAAATTAATTTTCAATGATAGAATAACGCATTTATTACAAAACTTTTGATTTTTGAACCCGATAATATGATAAATTTTAAACCAATCAGCTAAATCTTCAATTAAAATAGTTAAATTTCTTGTAAAAAACTTAATTTTTTGCGAAAAAATACAAAGTTTCAACAAAATACGTCAATTTTCAAACAAATAGTTCAATTTTCTTCCAAATTGTTAAATTTACGAGACAAAAAGATGAATCTTCGATAAAGCAGTTGAATCTTCAACCAAGAAGTGTGACTTTTTAATTAATATAATTATTGAAGTGTGAACAAAATAATTCAATTTTAAACTAAATATTAACATTTTTAACCAAAAAAATTAATTCTTGTCCAAAAATGGAAGAGTTGAATTTTGAACCGAAACGAATTAACTTTTTACCAAAATTAGTTAGATTTTCTTATTGGGTACTATTAATTCATGTCGAATTTACGTAGGAAATGGATGCACAGTTAAGAATAGTAAAAAATAAATATTTACATTAGCAAGAAAACCCAGCCAAGTAATAACTAACAGTGTTGTAAAATGACAAAAAAATGTTTTCAAATGAGAATTATGTAACAAACTGTTTCTTCATAGTTTTAGTGAAATTTCATATGCTTGATTGAAAATTAATTTTTCTAATTTAAATTTTAATCATTTAAGTGTTGGTTGACATACTATCTTTTTTAGTCAAAATTAATTTTGTTTTTGTTGAAAATGTAAATATTTCAGTTGAAGATTCATTTTTTTAGTTTAAAACTCATTTTTTTTATTTCAAATTCAACTAATATAGTTGAAGATTAATTATTATAGTTGAAAATTTATGTAAGTTGAAAATTGAACTATTTCGTTGAAAATTAATGTTTTAAACTGAAAGAAATTGATCTGTTTTAACGGAAAATTTAAGTATTTGTTTAAATATTCATGTATTTGTCAATTTTTTGTTCGGTTGTCTTAAAGGGTGTTTAGAACCAACATCACGAATTAAAATAAATGCTTGCTTTTTGCGTAAAATATTAATATGTTACTTTTCGTTGACAACGAAAATTTAGAAACTTATCCGGGAAAAACCGGGAAATGGCCTGGATTTTGAAATCATCCGCCAAATCGCTATCCTGCATTTTGAAAAAAGTTTAAATATTTGGGTGATTGTCAAAATGCAAGCAAACTTTAGTACCTAAAGTGGCATCACATTATAATTAGGACTTTCATATTTAACAACCAAAGTTTATTGTATCACTTTTGAATATTAAACATCCAAAAGGGGCATTTCTAAAAATAAGATATAATAATTAAATTCGTACATTAAATATGGAAAGCGGATTTAAGGTTAAGAGTTTGTTGAAAAAGAGCGCGAGCTTTTAAAATTATTGAAAGCTGTAACGTATGCAACTTAGGAAATAATTTTTAACGTCAAGGATGGTCTATTCTGGCCTCGAATAGTTTCCCAATAATTTCGTACATGGTGGAAACCGTTAGGATTAATTGACTGACTCGCTGTTGTCCTCGAGGAGTCTCAAAAATCCTCGCGGATTTTCTCGAGGACCCTTTCAATAGAGCTTAACATTTTTAAAGTTTATAATAATAATAATAATAATAATAAAAAGACTTACTTTTACTTTTTTTATAATAAAGATGGCAGTGCATTTTTCCTTTTAAAATAAAGCTATTTATTTCTGCACATATCTTAGAGGAAATATACTGTGTAGGTTATGAATTTATAAAGGAATAGTGCAAGTATTTCACATGCAGGAAACTTTTCATTAAGACGTTTGATCTCTATTTGAAAACGGAGGTTAGGAAATAGTAAACAAACCAGCCCACCTGAGTCTCGCGCATGTGCAGAGACACGCGGTATCACCAACAATGCAGACCACTCTAGAGCTCGGAGATTCAATGAAGATAGCGTGAATGCAATAGATCGGCGGAATCTTGGGGCTTTTAGTTGGACGGAGCGATAAAATCACGACTTGCTAGAATAACACGATACGAGTGTAACCCCTGAACGAGAGAATTACATGGCACGACTGCATGCTTTGTGGTGCGAGAAACGCCCAGAGCTATCGCACTTTTCGCGTCAACGTCTGCGAAACTATCCCTAAGCACAGCCGGCAGCAGAGAAAGAGAGGTGAGAAGACCAACCGTGAGAAGGCATCCGATAGAGGATGAGCGATGCTTTATGACCCGGAGAAACATCAACACCCAGGTTTCTACCAAGTCTGAAGATCTGGCTGAAATGGATGAAGAGCTTCATGGACAATTTTCCGAGGAATCCGACCTCTGAACTATCAATTGTTGTGTGTATAATGCAGCGAGAGCTTTGACCAATGCGAACCGTAAAACAAAACCAACGGTTGATCATAAGACCACAAGACGAATGCATGAACTCGCCATAAAGATAGGCTGGGCAAGACAGTACGCAGCCTGCATTCAGTGTGTGATTGACTATATAACATCTGGCAGGAATTTTACCGCCAAGATTCGAAAGTTCGCGCGCGTACTCCGGATCCGTTATCACACACTTAAAAAGTCAAAGCTGCTGACCATCAGACAGCATATTGTTGAGAGAATACGGATACTACCTGACGTTAAGAGAAGTCTAGAGCGGAGAGAGAGGTGGGTCAGAGAAAACCAACAGTTTCTCTCTGACGCATCTCGACTCTTCCTAGACCCTCCAGTTGCTGTTGACCACCCGCCCAAACCAGAGGAGGTCGAAGTATTTTGGAGAGAAGTCTACGAAGTTCAACACAGACTAAAAGAAGACTTAGAGAACATAAATAGCTTCTAGGAGCTGTGTGAAGCCCTCATAACAACACCTGAGGAAGAATGCCCAACCATCACTACCGAGGAGGTGAAAAAAGTATTGAGAGGTATGAAGAACTATTCCGCTCCTGGGCCAGATGGTATCAAGACCATCTGGTGGAAGAAGTTTTCTTCAACCCACCACCATCTGGCCCGTATTTTCACCTCATATTTGAAGTCGGAAGAGCCAATTCTGGAGTGGATGGTGGAAGGGCGCACAGTACTCCTGCTGAAAATGGGCAACTTAGCTGACCCAAAGAATTACAGGCCAATCACTAATCTGAACGCGCTGTATCAGATATTCACAGCTAACCTAAATGATAGGATTGTTCGGGCAATCGGACCTGTGTGGCAAGAAATATATGAGCAATACGGGTCAAAGAAAGGTGTAGCAGCATGTCGGGAGAATCTGCTTATCGATAGACGTGTCTGCAAAGATGCAGCATCCTACCAGCGTGACCTATCAATGGCCTGGATTGATTACCGGAAAGCTTTCGATTCGACCTCCTATAAACTTATCTGCCTTTTGGAAAGCTTAAAGTTCCATCCGCAAATCGTGAACTGCATAGAGAGATTGATGCCACTATGGAAAACCAGATTTACTATCTCATCTGGAAAAAATCGTGTGACAGCTACAGGGATGCAACCGTGTCCCCTATTTTCCCCTTTTTTTGAGAACGTCCCCTATTTTCCCCTATATTGAATATTTATCCCCTTTTTCGCCTTTTTTAAGTGGATGAAACATGAAATTAAATACGAAACAAGACCGAAAAAATTTTATACGTATAGTGATTGGTGTGCCGAGTGTGCGTAACATACTCACCGCTAGGCGTC
>JAAAKG020080287.1:0-16835 GCA_010014905.2 Druon quercuslanigerum | reverse complement strand
ATTTTTCGAAAACATTAGAATTTTACGCTTTTTAGGAATGTTTTTGCATAAAAGTAAGATTTTTCCTTAAACAGTAGTTTGTTGGAAGTAGAATTTGATTATCTTTCGTACTATTAGGAGGAAGTAAAATGTTATATTAATATTTTATAATTATAATGTAAAATAATAAATTACCTTCATTATTATAACGCTAAGGTTACACATTTTAAACTCCAAACTCTTTTGAAAATTTCCTATAAATATTCCTTTCTCTAATCCATTATTGTTTAAACTTCGACCTTTCACAATTTAAATTATACAAATATATAAAAGATTATATTTAATAATTATAAAATTTTTTTAGTGTATCCACACTTTCAACTTTCTCTTTGTTTTATTCGAAATCATAAAAAAAAACTGTCACTGAATTCGAACATACCAAAATCAGACTACGCTCATTTTACGAAATTTTGTTAATTAAGGAAAAATTAAAATTCTTTGCCTCATGCGAATATTTTAGCAGAAATGAAGTTAGCGACCTTTTTTAGTATTTTTAAATGAATTATTTTTTAGTTCTATACTGTAATATAAGCGTCACCGATTAAAAGCAAATCTCAATTCATAATTTTCAGATTCCTCAACTCAATACAAGTAATTCGTATAAGCAAATTTTTATTTAGAGATATGGCACTGAGTGAAAATTTGCGCTAGTTTTTTAATTTTCCAATTATAAAAACAGCTACAGTTTAGGAAAATGGCTACCAAGTTTAAAACTACTATAATGTAACATCTTTATTCTAGTATTATTAAAACAACGTTGCGAGTTCAAATCTCGCCTCCTCCATTCTTTCCAATTTTGTTTTAAATTGATTTTTGTTTATTTAAAATGATTGCCTCTCGTTTGCGGGATCATACTTATCATTTATACTATTTATTATTTAATAGAATTAGGTTCTTACATTATTACACAAAAGTAGGTATGTTATTTAAAAAATGTGGAGTAGAAAATCTACACAGAAAACAAAGTCTTACTTCTATGATGTTCATGTTTTTATTTTTGTTTTAGATTAAGCTGATGTCTAAAATTTGATAATTATCATATCTTGAAAAGAGCCATTAAGGGCCTTCAATTTAAAACAAAACCCAATTATGGCTAAACCTTAGTCTTTTGTATTAAAAACAAGCCCCACTTGGAATTCGACCTTAGGCAGCAAGATTTAGGCTATAAGAGACTTGTCTATAAGGGTGACTTTTTAAATAGGCGAACTTCGAATTAAGAGGAAGTGTACTGTACTTCAAGAAACTACGGGGTGAGAAAATAGTGCTTCTTGTTAAAAATTATGGATCCAATGAAGATATATTTTAATTAATTAACAAGTCTAAATGAATTATCATTTAAAATATTCAAGAAAGAGGGAAACAATAATGATCAGTTGACTGAAATATAATTAAACAAGAAAATTATGGAAATCAATATTTTAAAAAATTTACCCCCTTCCCCACCGAGTGAGTCACGCATACCCCGAAAGGGAAACAACTTAATGGTGTAATAATAATAATACAAGTATGGACTTTTTACTTTTAGCCGCCATATTGGAAGTCAGCATTTTCATTTTCGACAAACCCATCCATACAATTTTTATTTTAGGATCCAATGATATTTTGAATTTTTGTTTTAAAAAGTTTTCATAGTGAACAAAGCCACTGACAAAAGTATTGGAAAAATGGCATTTCAGGCGTTAATGGGTTAAGAAATTTAGAGATAGTTCAAAAGAAGTTACGGGATTTTAAATGATTTCTAAAGGATTTCAAGCAATACGGAAGTATTTTCACGAACTTAAAGGATGTCAGGGGATTTTTATGAGATTTCGATGACTTCATAACAAAATTCATAACAAAAGATTTAAATAATGGTTAACTGCTCGACTCCATATTTATTAGGCTAATATAATATGAAATATTATATGATAAAAACGAACTTAAACAAATACTTATGTGTATAATAGCATAAGACGTAATTTCAAGAACCAAAACAGGATGTAGTAAACATACTTTTTTAAATAATTATAAAGTGGAAAATTGCATAACAAATGTTTTTTTGAATCTCCCTCCGCCTCCTGCTCATTCTAAGTGAGGATTTATTAAATTTTTCGTACCCTTTTCCCAATACGCAAATTTTCGCAAAATTTTCCAAAACAAAAGTTGTAGATCTCATCGAGATACAAGGTTTTTGTTGCATCCTTTTTTTACAAGCCATAGTTTTCGAGAAAATTAATGATAGATCTAAGCATGAGGTCTTTCTTTACCGTTCTTTACCATTCTTTAAACGCAAAATGCCATGATTTTTATGAGGTTTTAAAAATGAATATCGATGTATCACTAATTTTCTTGTAAACTATCACTCGTAGAGAACAAAGTATGTGTCTAAAAATATGTATCTTGATGAGATCTACTACTTCTTTTTTGAATATTTAGCTAAAATTTGCATATTGCTTCATATATAAACGCAAAACCCATGATTGTTATGGACGTAATCAGCGCTTCGGTACTTTATCCTAAATTTGGTATATTATGTAACTTATGCGTTGTTTTAAGACTTAAACTTGTTGTAACAAATGAACATAAATAAGTTTTAGATAAAGAACTTAATATTTGTAAAAAAAAGATTTTTAAACAAAATATTTACATTTTCAACCAAAGATATTCATTTTAAACTAAAATTATATTATATATTCATATTATAATTGAATATGTATTTTTAACCTCTTTTATCAAGCATATTTTCAGCCAGAGTGATAAACCTTTAATTGAAATATAGTTGAATTTTAAACTTATATGATAATTTCATTGTATTATCATTGCAGATTTTCTCATTGGCTTAAAGCTTAATAGTTATGGAAGACAGCCATATTCTGGTCCTTCTGGATAATATGGGCCCTGGGCAGAAAACCTTATAATTTCGTTCAGGTGTGTATCCATCTGTCGGCCAGTCTATCCATCGCAAGACAAAATATCGACATATGGCCCAAAACTGATATAAGACCCAAAATCGGGACAGGACCAAAAATTTAGATAGGACCCAAGATTGACACAGGGCACAAAACTTATATAAGGCCTAAACCATACATTGGGCCCAAATTTTGCATATAATGACCAAACATTGACATTGGGCCCAAAATCTACCTCAGAATCAAAAGTGTCATAGGGGCCCAAAATATACAAATGGCATAATAATAAAATTTTCAAAAACCTGTTTAAAATATGTACAAAACAGGCTGAGATATATTCTAAAATATGATCATTTAACAATTTTAGTATGTATTTGAAATAATCTGATTAATAATAATTATAGAGTTGTAACTAAAATAGCCTGTTTTGCATATGCTTTATTATTTAATTCGCGCTATCATTAAAGTCTACCTTGTTGCAATAAATGAACACTAATGAAACAAAAGATACAAACTTTATTTTTAATTATTTTTTCCTTTGCTTTGTGATTTTTTTAAAGATTGTTACTTTATAATGTTGTTATCGCAAATAAAAAAGCACTGAAAAACAATACATAAGTTTTTTTCCGTTAGCTTGTCTATTTTAGTAATCGGAGAAGTTTTTTATTTAATATTTCCTAACTAACGAACTTCGTATTACATAACAGTCCAAATTAAATTATCAATTTCTTAACATTCCTAAAAATAACTCTTTTTATTAGTTTTTACTTAAAATATTACATAGAAAACGTTTAAAGTCTCTTGATCCTGCGAATGTTGACTTTTCCGAGTTTCAGAAGTATTTGAAGAAACTATGAGCTAAGCTGCTTTATCAAAATTCTAAACAAAATAGATATATGGAAAATAATTAACAGACGAACAGACAGACAGACGCAGTCATTTTTAATTCTAAATAATACAGCCTAATATTTTTTCTAGTAAAACATAAATTATACTGGTTTTTAAGTGAAAAAGTTTAATTAAGCAAATGATTAAGAATTAAGACACCTAACGTAAAAGCAGCAGTACTCACGTTAAAATACTGATATTTGCAGTGAATTTTGATAAAAATACCACCCATACGTTCCATTTTGGTTAAAAATAAGAATTTAGTCGAGGAATTGTAGGTTATTATATTTCAGTTTTAAATATTGGACAAGATTTGGGTGCATCAAAGAAGTTTCAACTTTCACGCACTCTGTTTGTACATTGTAAAAGGGCATAGTGGCTTTCCCTAATGATCTGAGTAATTCCTAAAGTTTTGGGAATATTTTGTCTAAAAGCGGAGTATTCCTCAGGTAGTTCGGAATTTCGCCGAAAAGATAGGGAATTGGAAAAGATGAAAAGATGAGGAATTACCCTTTGGAAAATAGTCAATTTTACGTAACGTCTTGATGATTTTCCAATGGAACATTGAGAACATTCACTTTTGTTACAAAAAAACACTCTACAAACATCAAATCTGAGTATAATACCTCAAATATTCGTATTGACCTATAAATATTAGCAAACTTCTTCTATTATCTCATTGTTCTTTTGTATATCAAATTAATTAAATTGATCAAATTAACGATCAATGACCGAATCAATGATCAAATAATCATATGATTCGGTTATATTTTATTTAAATTTTTTATTCTATTTGTACATGCACAACACGGTTACACCATTAACGAGAAACAATTAAAAAAAACCAATAGTGCAATAGAAGAGTCCATGCGTCATTTCTGTTGTGAGAGAGGCGTACGTCGCGCCCTGGCGGATTGGCTTCTAAACTACCAGCTTCAAGGAATAAGATTTTAAATTAAGGCGGTAGTGTAGTTATAATTTATTATGATATAATAAATAATAATAATTTGATTGTTATACGTCATAATTGAATAACATTATTATATATTGTATTATTATTAGAAACTAAGCTTGGGATGAAAACTTTCTATTAATCATATATCAATTAGAGAACAATGAAGCATGACGCATATAGCATCAATGAAATATATGAACTATATATAAACTACCTAAGTAACTATTTTACATAATTAATAATCAGCTGGTTTTATTTTCGACAATTTATATTATGATTTAACTGGTTTCTTTCATTGTTGTTTGTAAATGGTGTAACTGCGTGGCATATGTACAAATAAGGCAAAATAAAATCAAATAAAATAAAACATAGTCGAATGATATAATTCTTTGATCGTTGATTCGGTCATTAATCTTTGATTTGATCAAATTAATTAATTATATATACAGAAGAACAATGAGATAATAGAAGAAGTTCATTAATATTAAGAGGTCAATACGAGTATTTGAGGTATTATTCTCAGGTTTGATGTTTGTAGAATTTTTTTTTTGTAAGAAAAGTGTGAATTTTGTTATGATCCAATGGAAAACTACCATTACGTTTTTAAAGGGTATTTTTAATTCCCTGTCATTTCGGCGAAATTTCCAAATGCCTGAGGAATATTCCGCTCTTTGAAAAAATATTCCCAAAACTTTGGGTAAATTACTAAGCTCATTAGGGAAAGCTACTTTCCCAACTAAATTGGAGAAGTTTCCCTGAGAAACAGTTTGAAAAATTCCACAATTTTTTTTACAGTGCAGGCTAGAGATAATAAAAATACGAAAAAGGAAGTTAATTAATTCTATGAGTAAAGTGAATAAATGAGCTTTTAAATAATTAAGAAAAACCATTTTTTTTCAATTGAAAAAAACTGAGGGCGAGATTTGAACTCGCGACATTCCGCCTAGTCAATAAGATCGTTACTGGCAGGCTACAAAGGCCGTTGTAAGATTTTGTTTACTACCTATATTAATGGCTGGATAATTATGGATGTCATTTTTCTCGAAACCAGTAAAAAAGCGGATCTTGCCGCTACACAGTGGTCAAATATCGGAAAAATTGGCTAAAATTAGAAAATTTTAATAAAATAGGCCAAATTCAGTTACTAGCTGGTCCAAATATGGCGAACGAGTATGCTAAATAAATTTTGTATTTTCTTAAAAATTGGTATAAAGGGGTTTTCAAGGTCACTGATTACTAATCTGATATAAAAAATTCCGAAAACAAAATTATGGATCCAATATGGCGGCCGCTTATGCTAAATAAAACTTTTGATTATTTTCAAAATTGGTGTGATGGGATTTTCAAGGTCGCCGTTTACGAATCCTAAGTCTAAAACTGAAAAAAACTAACATCGGATCCAATATGGCGAGCGGGTATGCTAAATATACTTTTTATTATTTTCAAAATTGGTATAACGGAGTTTTTGGGATTAATATTGGGATTAATATAAAGGTATAAAGGTTCAGGTAAAAAAATTCTATACCTACAATCAGACAGTCAATTTGACTGTCTTATTGGATATAATTTTTTTATCTGAAGCTTTAAAGTCACTGGCGAAATATTAGAAAATTGAACAAACAATTGATATAGTAGGATACATCCTATACAAATATTAGAAAGAAGCTCAGTGTTGATAAAACTTTGCACTCGTTTATCATCAACGTAGAGTTATAACTTGTATACTCTCCTTCCGACTCAACGAAAATTATTGTTTTTTTTATCGGGTTGAAACTTGGCTAAATTATAGTTGTAGTGAAAATATATTAATTCACCAAATCGCTTGTCAACATACAGGGGTTAGAGTGTTAACTTATTCAGATTATGGACTTATATGAAGCTTGAAATAAAAATTGAGATTAAACTCAAAACCGCAGCAATCCGCAGCCGGATTTTTGATTCTTAATAAGGAAAAATCTAATCATGATTTTAAACTAAATATCTCGGTAAAACTCAGTGGAAATTTTTATTTATTCATCAAATTATATGACTTTTCGTTTTTTCTTCGAGACGATTTCAACTGACTTCACATGCTGTGCTAAATTACAATGAATAAAATCATGATTCACCAATTAAATAATATTAAAGCACTTACTTTTAAGAGATGATTTGTTCACTATTTCACAAGTTGTGCAAATTTTTTGTAGTCCTTTTTCACTTGTTTCAAACGTGTTAAATATTACTCGTGAAACTCTTACTTTCAGACTCAATCACGCAGTAAAAAAAAAGATTTTATTATTATTGCATGTGACAATAAGTTACACGTATACTGCAGTATAAGTATAAGTAAAAAACTCTTGGAAAAAAAATGTTGGGGCATTTTGACCACCTTTTTCCGATTTTTGACCACTGTGCGCTAGGGTAAATAAGTCTCACAGAAAAAAACTTTCACTTAAAAAAAATACCAATCCAAACAAAAAGAAATACGTTTCGATATCCGCTTGTCAGCTACCTTAGCTTTTTGAGTTGAACGTGATCAATGACAATCCATAAATTCCGTAGGTCATTCAAAAAAATAAGGTGAAGGTGTGAGTGGATTTAAATGTGAATATGAAAATGTATTATTAAATTCAGTTTCCACCTACTGTTTTCCTATTCAAAATAACATACATTTTCGACTATATTTTCCCAGGAAATACGGATTTTACCCACATATAAAATCTGACCTTCGGATAAGAAGCTGTTTTTATAAAACCAGGGGGTCAATTATGTATACATGTAATTAACCCTCTGATACTACAATTACACCTAATGAATCCCCGATTTTACTGTCACACGAGAGCACACCTTTCTTCTCTTCTAAAAAATCAAACAACCGTCAATCATTTGACATTGAAATTTAAGAATACCCAAGTGTTTAAAGACAAAATAAGGTAAAAGTGTCCTTTTTTGTCAAACTTATGAAAAATATTTTTAAAAAATAGATAAAGCAATTACGATTTGCTTATAAATTAAATATTCAAAAGTCTTAAAAGTGAGGAAAAGTAAATAAATTTTTTCAAACCAGACCTGTGAGATATAAACTACCAAATCTGCAAGTAGCAGGACCGCATAATGAAGTAATTAAGTGTATCTTACTTAAGTTTCTGGAGTCTGGGCGATAATTCCAGAAATAAATAGCGTAAATTCCGCGAACATAAATAATCGAAAAGTCTAAAAAGGATAGTCTGCAGTCGACCCTTACAGGATAGCCAGTGATAAAACTTATGGTTATAATTAGAATAGACTTGATATTTCCAGCCCAATATATATTGCAAAAAAAAATTCATCATATAAAACAAGTGATCAATGCTTATGTATCCGAATATCCAAATCCGCCACATATATTACTTAAGTTTTATTCTTATTGCTCATGCATTATTTCACGAATGTAAATGGATCGAGTATCTCGTTAAGCGCATCAAGAATGATTTAAGATATTATCAAGCTGTGTTTATCATGGACGACAACCTTGGCAATGAACGTATAGAGATTGCGAGTATTCTACGAAACGTTCAGTCGAATATTCCCAATCAGGTTATCAGTTTACAGAATACCACTCTTTCCAGAGTCGGAATTTTAAGATAGGAAAAAGTTTCTCAAGATCTTCAATCAACCACTTTGTAAATCACGATTCTGCTTGTACAGAGCAATCGAGAAAGCTCATCGTTTCCTGACGCAACATCATTTCTTATCGAATTCTCACCTCATCAAACAAGACCAAAATGTTTGATGATCGTCTTTTCTTTAAAAAAAGACTTAGCTTCAAGGAATAATTACAGACGAAGTGGGCAAGCAATTTTTTGCATGTGACCATCCGTAAGATAAGCGACAAACAATCAGAATCGAAGTATTCACTCTGGAATCGAAATCGTCTTTGTGATGACTGTTTCAACCCCTTCACTGTTATATATTGAAATAGAAATTACGGAGAGGAAATCAAGTTATTTCCCAATACATTGCAGGACCTAAACGGCTTCCAAATTAAGGTCGGCTCCTTCTGTTACACACCGTATTTTGTAAAAGCTCTTTCGAAAGCGATGAATTTCAGAATTTTACAGGTACCAGCCCAAGAAGAAAGGTGGTTCATTGGACAAGTGGAAACATAAGCATGTCATATGGATTTATAGGACAACTTCAAAATAATAAAATTCGGTTCAATACCAACCAAGGAGTATGAACGTTTGACTGTTCTATCGAATGCGGTCGAAGTACCGAAGCAATACGGTATAACGCATTGATACTCAAATCAAAAGAAAGTAAGCGATCTCTATCACTTTCAATGAAGTGGTTCTGCTTAGTACTAATAATTGTACCAATCTGGCTTATGACTCGCTTGTCCAAATTCGACACTTACTACTGGTCTTTGATAGACATATGCAAGGAATTTTAGGATTTTCAGTACATAGAGAACCTCAAAGATCGGCTGAAAGAATTGTATTTGCCACAGTCCTAATCTCGTTTCTGATATTCTCTTCTACTCTTTTCGCGATATTAAGCGACATTAAAATAACTGAAGATCTAGATGCGGTAATCGATACATTAGAAAATTTAAACAAGCAAAATCTCGTTCCTATGATGACAAAGTTAGTTTACCTTGTATTGCAAAAAGGAAGTGATCACGTTACCAAAGCTTTGTTGGATAACTCCAGAACTGAAGTTAGAATGCCGAAAGAGGCTACTGGACCACAAGAAGGTGGCTTGCATTGATAGAAAATGCACGTCTTTAGTATTCATTCAAAGTCACCTAGATGAATATGGTCCCTCTGATATGAAAGTCTTCAAACAAATCTTCGGAAGTTATCAGAAGGGTATGTTTTTTGAGAAGAATTCACCGTTTGCTCGTACCGCTGACCAAATCCTAATAAAAATACAGAAGTCTGGTCTCGACATTTACTGGCAAAAAGCTCTGTCTCCTAGATTAACAAAATAAAAAAATCATTATTAAACGAAGAACAAGAATTTGAGAATCTAAATTTTCCATTGATCATCATTCTGGCTACCGGAAATGGACTTTCTATTTTAGTTTTTCTGAGCGAATTATTGAGGGAAAACATCGAAAAGTTGCATTCAAGTGTATTAGATATATTCTACCAGGAAATGGTTTTTAAGCTAATAGCCAAAGCAGAAGAAAAAAATCTGCATTTCGTTTCAGATACAATTTCAAAGGGTTAAATCATCGATATATAGTATACTGAACCATCAGAAGTGGAGTAGGGAATATAAATAGAGGTAAAATCGAGAATGTCGACCTATTCTTTTCGAAGATTGATTATTTGTGATTGGTGAATTGATCATTATCGAATGAAGGCAGATTGAGGATGAGTAAAACCAATTACAATCTTTAGAAAGAGACAGGTCGACACGAATAATGCAGTGTGAAATAATACAACAGTCGCAGGCTGAAAAGTTATACATAGCACGATATATATTATGCATGAATTTCATTTGTTTGATTCATTTTTTGTATAAAACAAATTAAAGTTATACATAATATTTCCCATTATGCATAACTATTCTTCCTGGGAGTTTTGAAAAATTCTGAGCAGTATCAATACAAAGAAACACAGATAAAACAGCGTTCTTGCTTATAATTCGTTGCTGTATCATTTTATATCATTGTAAAAAAATTAGAACTTATTCAGTAAAACTCAATAAAAGCGGTAAAAAGCGACTAGGACCTAGCGAGAAATCGCAATATTTGCTCACCTCAAGGTAGATGTCGTAACAAAAAATTGGTTCAAAAATCAGTTTTCTATGATTTTAAGAATTCAAATATTAGCAGTCATGTTCTGTAAATAAAACTTTAGTTTTTATTTAAAAATTTTAAAATGTACTAAAAATAATTATTTGAGCATGTCTTACTTTTATTCGGAACAGTCCCAGTAATCCTATCGTTCAAATTTTTTTTAGTTTAAAAATTTTTTTCAATTAAAACATTTGCATTCGAAATGATATCAACATTAACACTTTTTTCACTCTTAAAATAGTAAAAACGCTATTTTTTCAGAGACCCGATGTTTGACACAAAACTATCTTGAAAGGATACATAAGTAAATCAAGGAAAAAATAAAGTGGGAAATTCATGACTGAGTTAAAAGTGGCCTGAAAAATATGATTTCAACCCTAGTGAAATGCGTGAGCGTTAGGGAATTAAATATGAAGCTTTAAGAATAATATTAATTTAATCTTCATTGAAAACTGTACACAATTTTGAATACAATTATTTACAGTTTAATTATAAAATTAAACTATTAATATTTTTAATATTTTCAAATTTAACTCGTCCGAAAAAGCATCATCTCATGTCTAATAAATTGCCATCTAAAGCAAATGGATCACTATTTATACTTGAACTCACAAACAATTTGTTCACGAAAAAGAAAATTCCCTTTCATTACAACGCCCTGTGCTAATAACTTGTGTTTGTGTGTGTGTAATTTTGTAACATCAAATTCCTTTAAATTTAATTCATAGCTTTATTCACGTTTTTAGACTTGTATTGCACTTATGTAAATTCATCGATAATTTTTTTTTCACCAGCGAGTTCTAAAATTTAATGATAAATAAATGAATATATAAATCAATCAAAGTTAAAAATCTGTTCTTGAAAATAAAATGATGTCCTCTTTCCCACCCTGAGTGAGGATTTACATTATTTTCCGTACCCCTATCCTCCCCAAAGTTTCTTACGTAATTAATGGTCGCTAAACAAGTGTTAAATAAATGTGTTTCTGATGGTCACAGTTAATGTTCATGATATACTTATTACTTGGTAGGAAAATCTGTTTCAAATGAGCTAATGATGGATAGATTTCCCCTATTTTTTATGCAGATATCGCACTTAAAGCGCAACCAGGTGCGAAAAATGCATTATTCTGTTTTACACAGTAAATAATTTCGCAACTGCTGTTGCTTTTGATGATTTTTAGATCTTATTTCAAAGCCAAATTGATTTAACGTTCCATTTGGAGTGTTTCATATACCGTTGATTTAATTTTCAAAACGTAATGTTTCTTTTTTTTGTGAGTAGTAGTGGAAAATCTTCCAAAAACACATGGGACGAAACGCACTTTCCGAGAATGTGGGATTTCCAGCCACTAAAAACCACCATCATCTTTTTGACAGAGATCCCCCCGGCAACCGCTTTCGCATTGAAATTAGGCATTAGGGTGCACTTTTTTCTTGCCTTCTAGGGCTCCTGCTTGTTTATTCTTTCTGATGATCTTCATGGTTCAACCAAGGTGTACGCATCGTCGTCAGAACCGCGAAAGCGTTGCGCAATGGGGTCGTCAGTCTTCAACATTTGGTTGGACATAATTGATTTGCACTGAACAGTTCCGCGATCTTCGCTTCAGGCCCGCCTTGCGAAACGTGAAGCATCTCATTGTCCCTGGGAGATGATTTGTCCGAGGTGCTCCATTTTTTCTGCGCAGAAGTAGCATCATGGTGTACTGGCGCAATATAAAGCCCTGCGTCCTTCTTTGCAGCACCTCCAACAACACTTTAATAAAACAACAATAAAACACTTTCCTATCAGAACCTTGGCATTTCGCTGACAGGTATCCGCAGCTATATCAACGATAATACCTTGTGATCTCCATATTCTTACCGACTCAGCAGGAAACACACCCCACCTTGAGGTGTCCTGTGCAGATTAATTAGCCCTGCGGCCATCTTTTCGCTCAACTCCACAAAGGACTTTAGGCTTCCCCTGAAGGCCTTTTTCGTCATGCTGAATTTTACCTCTCTAATTTGCGTCTGTCTGAAGTGTCTCCTCAGCGCATCCTAGGATCTCGACTTCAATATGGTAAACGAGCGCGCGCGGTTTCCGCCTTTATCTTTACTTTCAAGTCGTTTAAGATCTCGGCATAGGTTTGCCTCTCAGCTGAACTAATCGCAACCTCATCAAGTCATGTGCGTCTCGGTATCTGTTTCTTCGGTAACGGTTTGAAGGAAGGTTTCGACTTTTGCTCATCTGCCTCTTCATGCCTAAGGAAGCTTCTTTCTCCGCTTGAGTCCCCTTGCGAGCTGTGTACTTGAAGCCTAATTTTTTCTTAGTTTCTTTTAGCTTCTTGCTGAAAAACTCACAAATAACGCGTTCGAAGCTGCTAAATCAGATTGTCTAGATAGCCTAACAACTCAGCACTTAAACTTCTTTCTAAATTTTCATTTTGATTCTTCATGCTCGGTTCAACGAGTAGCTAGTGGAATGTACGGTCCGCCCCCTCAGAGCCATATATTAATTCCACAGACAATGTATGCAGCACCACTCTCTAGTAGCATACAGTATTTGGCATATTGGGAAATTTTACCTTCGGGACCAAACCTGTAGCATTGTCCACGACTGCTTGTTAAATCGTGTAATCGTATACAGCAGAAGCTCTCGATACAGGGTCCCTTTATCCGAAACCCAAGGACCCCATTCTAATTATAACAAAGATTTATGTTTAATGTACAGTTTAAGTAGATTTTTTCCGGATCATTTATTGTTAAACACAAAAAATAGAGTTTCTATAAGAACCGATTTTTGGTTCCAAGGAAGCTGAAAGAAACAGCAACATCAATTGGTGCAAAGGAACTCAAGTGACAAAATCGTCCAAAGGAACCGAAAGCATGGGTTTTAGTAAAATATTTTGGTGCCAAACCGATTTTCTGCCTCGTATTACTTCGAAGATTTTACAAGTTAATGTTGCACATTTTACTTTATAATTAAAATTAAATTATATTGTACTCGAAACAACGTAATAAAGAAACTAAAATTATAGAGATTATTCAAAATTTATGCTTGAGAGGAAGATCGTACACATTAGATGTGACAGCTTTTAAGAAAAAATATGACAATACGATTTTATAAGAGTGGCGGTTGATAACACTGAGGCCTATTATTGCAAAATAGAAAGCAAATATTAAAGATACGCGGTTTGCAAAAAAGAAAAACTTCTTTCTTGATATTTATACACTACACTGAAAATTTCAACAGACATTTAATCGATACTATATTACGTACTTTCTAAATTTTAAATAAGATAAAGAGGTGTCGAGAAACTTGAATACGTACATGTGTGACAAAATGTAATAAAAATAGATGCTATTTAAGTTTATAATAGCATCTTGATATTAAAAGGTCAGATACTATGTGGCGATCTCATTATGCAAAGGAAACCTACGAAGGTATATTATTCTTCTCTGATTGCAAAAATAAAAAAACGTATCCAAAAATTTGACACTGAATTTCACTCTTTTTACAATTGCTTGTAAACTATGAGGTAAGCTTTTTATTTTAAAATTTAAAAAATGCATATATTGAAAATAATAAAATAAATAATAAGAATAGCCGTATTTTTTAAATACGATTAGCGGAATCTATAGAAATGGGACAATTTGTGCCTTAATATCGGTACAAATAGCCATAAAAATAGATAAAACGATAAGGATTTAAAAATTAGTTTAGGAAATAAAATTGCATGAAAATCAAAAATGAATAATTTTATTAGCAGCATATGGATCATATGTACAAGTTGAATTTTTTACGAAAGGTTTTCGCTAAAAACACTAAAACTACTAACATTGAATATTAATTAGAGTTTACTTAAATTATTAAATACTATTACACAAAAATTCAATATTCCGTTTTTTTTCTTTGTCATCTTATCAAAAGTAAAAAAATCTAGTTTGAATAATATACATTTGGGAACAAATAGGAGTTAATAATCATCACTAAATTGATTTTAATTGTAATTTTACTATGAAAAAATGGGACACGACTTATAGAAGAAATTGATGCCAATGAAGGTTAGAAAAAAGGATAAATACCTATGATTACAAAAAATTTCAAATTTCGGAGATATACGGTAATGAGATACTACTGTTTCTCTTAAATTACAAAAACATGTTCTTACTGTTCAGTTTGTTTCATGAAGCGAATTAAGATATTCATTCTCCTTTTTTTGGAACATTTTTCACACATATTTGATTTATTAAAGACATGTGCATATTAATAAGTTATAAAGTATGAAAAACTTTTCCAAAAGTGCAAAAAATATGGTCGATAGACAAATCTAAGAATATCACGAATTAGAATACTATTTAAGGAAAACTCGCCGTATGATAAAGCAGCTGAATGCTTCTTAATAAAGTTCCTAACGTCTGTTCGGCGATCACAGAAAAAAGAGCAAACAATCTGCGAATATTAGTATTCCACCATTCATCGAGATACTTAAACTAGACCTGGGTTTTCTTTAGTTATTTTCATTATTTCATTAAAACACTAGAACGCCTATATAGCATTGACTGATTAATTCGTTCCAAGAACTGCTGGCACAGCTGTGTGGCAGTGTGAGGCAGTATATCAGCAGTGGGTTGCCTCCAGTTTACAATAGACTGTTTACGTTCTCATAGACTGATTATCAAGGCCTGTGCGAGGCAATCCACGAAACTATTCTTAAATAGGCGTTCGTGTGTAATATCATGTAGTTTATTAATGCAGAGAATATCATTCATGGCAATTTCGAAAATGTGAATCCACTGTCGTAAGTTTTTGCTGTACAGGTATATTGCAAAAGAGGATTCCTACTCAAAACTCGTTTCTGCAATAAATCAAATCAACGGAGAAATGTTCGCGATCAGATATGCTAAAAAACAATGCTTAAAAAGTCCTTAAAATTTTATATAGAATGTTTTATTATCGTAAAGTTTGAAAAATATAAACTGCTGTCGATCCTTAAGGCAGTCACTTTTATTATCTTTGTTTATTGTCCGGATATACTTACTATTTGAAGTCTAAAATATGTTGTACTATATATCTGACATTAAAAAGCAGATATATAATTATGTTTCCGAATATCAAAATCAAGCATATATTTTTTTAAAGTTTTATACCCCTAGAAAACATTCCAGATGGAAATTGTGGAAGATGAGAAAAAAGCTTTCGCCCCCATGATCCATTTTTAGAGTAAATGGCCCTGGGAAACCCCGACGGGAACACGACAAGTGACAAGAATTGAAGAGTGACAAGAATAAGACGACATGCATAGTAAAATGTATACATGCCTTCATTTTTCCCGTCAGAGTTTCGCAGGACGATTTACTTAAAAAATGGATCATGGTGAGTGTAGTTTTTTCCCGTTCTTAATTTTTTTTGCGTATTAAGCGCATGCAGGATATTTGTTTCTTATTTGTTAGTTTTCCTATGAGGAGTGAACGTTTTTTTGGACGCACGATTTTTCCTCACCTTCCCCAATATCAATTTCGAATGCATCTGGATCTGGGTATTTTTTAGTTATATTTTTATTAATTGTGTGGGGTCATAAAAATTAAAATTAAAATCATCGCAAATATATAAACATGATGATTCAGTGATTCAGTGAGCGCAACAAAATAAAAGCCTGAACTTAAAATGTATGTTTACCTTTTCCAAATTTTCAAAACTTTAGTTCAAAAATTGCCAGCAATTTTAGGTAATTTGAGAGGTTATTTATAGTAACTTTCCATCAATTTCCCTAAATCCAATTTATACATTTCTATAAATTGGCGGTAATTTTCGGTCGGTTGTGGCGACTTTAAAGATAAATATGGTAACTCACAATAAATTACCCAAAATAAATGATTAAAAATTCCCATTAATTTCCGGAATTTGTTAGTGAAATATGGTAATTTAACATACATGGAACAAAATGCAATAAAAAAAAACATGTCTATAAATTGAAAGAAGGTGTCGGTCATTCACAGTAAGTTTACAGGTGAATATAATAACGTACCATAAATTATGCAACATTAATTTTCATCAAACTGTGCCATTGTGTATGGTATTATATTATACTGCATCATATTGTATGATATCATTTTATAATTTACACAAAAACGCCAATATAAGAGCAGTTTAAAGGAAGACCTCGCAATAACCTTGTGATTAAATCAATTATTGGAAATGTATACCTGAAACAAAGAAAAAGGGATGCGAAAGTAGGTACATAGAAAACGGATCGTTGAAAGGCGGATTTGAAATATGGTCAGGAGTAGATAGTGAAACACATCGTAGGCAAGGA
>JAAAKG020080276.1:0-16835 GCA_010014905.2 Druon quercuslanigerum | reverse complement strand
ACACGATCTCGACCCGAGAAAAAACCGACTCGATCCCGACACGATCCCGAGACGTATCGTATCGAACGGCACCACTAGAATTAAAGGAGTGTGAAGAAATGGAAAGGGAGGGATAAGTATGGAGGTACTGTTGCAGGAAAGGAGGGACAAAAGGACAGTAGAAAGGGTGAAGGGGTTGTTGGGTAGAGAAGAAGAGAAGGAAGGAGGAAGAGGAATGAAGAAGGAAAGGTTGTAAAAGGAGAGGAAGTAAGTGTGAGAAAACTGTAAATATTGTAAATTCCTGTTCAATAAAAGCAACATTTACAAAATCGAAGGGTTTGCAACTACTACATTCAGGTGTACAACTGTTTCTGAATTGTTTTCAATACTTTGTATTATTTTAATTTATTTTCAATTTCCTGAAATTCCTAAATCCAAAGGACTACTTTAAAAACCTGGATTAGTTTAGAGTAAGCCGACAATTTAATTTCGTTAAAATTTCTGCTAATTATGATTGGTAGCTGTATTTCATAATTAATATTAGTAGTTTTCAACTTTTCAATCAAGTTTTATTCCAAAATGATTAACACTTTGTACAAATTTTCATTAAAGTAAATCAGCGATTAATAGGACCGATGACAAAGATAACAACGCAAGCAAAATTAGAAAAAAATTAAAATCAACAATCAAGAAAGAACAGTATTCTAGAATAGCAGCGTTATTTTTATTTTAGTTCTTTTAAATTCCCTATAATTCTTTTATCTTCACTTGAGTTTTTTTCAACTTAATTTCCTTTAAATTGTTTCATCGGAAAAATAAGGTATTGCTATTTTTCGAATGTGACGTATTAAGGTTAAATACTTATTGTATAATAAGGTTTTCGACAATTTATTAAATGAAAAAATTATTAAAAATAAAGTATTAGAAAAATAAAATATACTAAATATATAATAAATAGAAATATTATAATATAATATATTCGTAAAATATAAAAGATATTTAATTTTTCTTTTTTTTAAATTAAAGGTGACTAAAAGGGTTAAGGCCCATCCATCACTATCCAAAATAGCTTGGCACCTCCTAGGCATGCTTTCGACAAGGGATTCGGCATATTCAATAGGAAGGGACCTCCATATTTCTCTAATATGAAGAAAGAGCTGTTTCAGGGTGAACACTCGTTTCCCTGCAAGCTTTCTCTTCATGATAGACCAGAAATTCTCAATGGGGTTGACATCGGGAGACTGGGAGACTGTAAAGGCCAATACATTGTCTCCATGCAATTTTCCAGTTTCCACGAGGTGCAGAGGCGACTGCGATGTTTAGGGTCGTTATCTTCTTGCAAGACCCAATCTTCACTTTGAGCTCCAAATAATTTCTGACTGATCTAAAAAGACCACGCTGATAAATTTGTAGCCTTTTTTGAGCATACAAAGTCTCCTTAAAAAGCTCCAAACAACCAAAACCACCCTTATAAAAGCGTCGTTACTCGAGAACTGCCTCTTCCAGGCAAATCATCGACCATTTTTGAGGCTTTAAAATGTTGCACCCACTGTTGCACAAAATTTTTCGACTATTTAATTTATTTTGCACATGCAGCTTTCTTCATTTTTGGACCAAGCGGATGTGAGCACAAGAAGACAGCTTCAAACCTTTTCGCGTACGCAGCAGACATTTCGATTTACGTGTGCTCTCTACGACAGTTCGAGCGATAATGAAACTAACGGATATTCTCGCCGCAGCTCTTTTAGTGACCTTTATATATATATAAAAAAAAAAAGAAATTAAATATCTTTTATGGTTTACGAATAATCGCGACTCTTCTTTTGTTGAACAGACTGTACTACAATGCTTAAAATGTTATGCAGTAATATTTTGTTTAAATCATGTAACTTCTCCATTTTTGGAATCAATACACTTATGTACACTTTTATTGTGACATGAAAAGTTAATTTAAAGTAGACTGCTTTAATATTTTTTCCACTGAGGTGTATAAACACACTAAAAATAATTGTACTTTGCTTATCAAATATCGGTGAACCTATACACGGCCTTTTCACGCAATGTTCCTAATGTTGCAAATAAAATTTGTATTCGATAACTTACATAAAATTGATCGGTTTTTATAAAACATTGAAATGTCGATAAAGAGATAACAGCCTGTATAATCTGATAATAGCTACGATTCTAAAGGGTACAAAAAAACAATACCTGTTCGTCAATCCTTTTTGATATCTGTGCAATTTTATCGCTCTGTGACGTCTTCAGCAAAATATTACCCATGCTTTTTGATTTCTCTACCTCGAATGTCTGATCTTTCTCATCAGACATGCTATAAAATATTGAGTACATTGTAAAATCTTATTTAAAAATTATCTTAAGTGTCTTATCGAAACCTCGAAACTTTTACCTTGAAATATTCCAGTCACTATCGTTAATTTTTTTCCGTTCTGAATCATGTTCAGTCAAAAACTCGCCTAAAGATCTTATTTGCATGGAATCTTTGTCGGGAGTACTTTTCAAGTCAAAAATAACTTTCTTTTTAACCATACTCCCAACTGATCCAGTTGCTGACTTTAGAACACTTTTGTTATTTTTTGGAGACATTGCAAAACTGCAAAATGTGTCCTGTAAGTTCATGGCAATGGAATACGAATCTTGCATAATGTTATTCTTATTCCTATTCGGCGTAGAGGTTGCTTTCGCACTCGTCATGTCGAGATTGGGGTTTGATTTGCGATATTCTTCATTTGTTTGTTCCATTAATTCTTCAGTACTTTCGTAAGAATGTGACAATTTTTTAAAGCTTATATTCGGGTCCACCGAATCCTTTGTATTTTGAATTCTACCGTTTATTATTTGGTCTGTATCGATGTAACTTCGCCTATGAGTTGGAGTTGGGCTTGAGTAGTTTTTTGATTCAATTCTTCTTTCTATTCCTGGCCAGATTCCTTTGACTCTTTTAAGTTCTCGTATGTCGTATTCGCTTAATTCTCTCGGCAAACTATCAACAACAAATTGTTGTTTTGCATGAGTTTTCCGTGGCGTTGAGTTTCTAGATCGTATCACTTGCGTTTCAGTCTCTTGAATAAAAAATATTATATAATTAGTTTTCTATAAAAAAACTTTGGTTTTTAATACTAATAGTAATTAAAATTTAAAGTTTACCGAGAGATTTCTGTATCTTTAGAGCTTTTATTGTTCTCGACTTGACGTTACTTATCATTCTGTTAATGAGGGATATTTTTACAGACTGATATTTCTCAGGTTGTTTTTGTCTCAAGGACAACTTTTCAGAAACGTCAGCTAGTAGTTTCTTGCTAATTTGGTCGTAAGCCAAGAATTTCTAAATTATAAAGCATTATTATAAGTTGACTTTACAACTATATACAATTATAACCTACTGAAAATTATTATTTTTTTAATTACCTTAGAATTTAATTTTTTCTGGTGTTTCAAAATTTCCAATTTTTCATAGTATGTTGCATTTGGAATTCCGTTCCATTCAGGATCAATGCCTAATTTTATTAATTGATCACCAAAATTTTTCAGCAAAATATTTTTCAGTTCGTTTAGTGCCAAAGGATTTTCATTTTGAGTTTTTTTACTAAACTTCTGGGAAATTGGAGACTTAAATTTATCAGGTTTAGGATTCTTATCCAAGCTCTCAGAAGACAATCCTTCGGTTTCTGACACTGATTTTACAGACTCAGTTTCTTTTTCGCTATTCAATTCCTTTTCCTCGGACTGATTTGATTTTGTAGCCTGAGAGTGAAATTTATCCAAATTCTTTTTATTCTTACTGCTGCGCTGAAACTTATCGTCTCTAAATTCTGAAAGGTCGATTGTGTCTTCGCTGTATTCTTCAGAAAGTAATTTTCTATCTAGATTCCCTTCATTTAAATCTGATTTTAAGACTGAATTAAAATCCTGAGCTGCGACAAATCCACTTTCAAACGACTTTGTCATGTTCTTATGGATTTTAATTTCAGGTGTTTTCTTCTCAGGAGCTCTCGAATATAAATTCTCAGAAGAAAACTGTTCCATCTGAGACGAATCTTCCTGAACCGGGCTTTTTTGTTCCTGACTCTCTGGAATATTACTTAGAATGGTACTTTTGGAACACTTCTGCTTGGCATATTCTAAAGCTGAACTGCATTCGGATTCAGAATGATCCTGCGAATGCGCGTCTTGAACTCCTCGCGAGAAGCAGCTCAAATGCTCATTTTGGGCAGCGAGTATTTTAGATTGGCATATAGATTGATTTTTTAAGTCGTTAATTTTAGATTCGTAATCCCGTGTCATTTGATCTGCTATTTTTTGAGTCAATTTTAATTGTGCAAATACATTCTCTGCATCTGCGCGGTGCTGGCTTTCCAGATATTCTAATTTTTTCTTCCAATATTCTTCTTGTTTAAGAAGTTTAGCCTGCATACTTTCCAAATCGGAAGTTACCTTCATTGGAAAAAGGAAACAAGATTTCTGATATAAAAGAATTTAAAAAATTGCAACAAATAATTATAAATAAATATGTATCGAGAATAAAAACTTACATTATCATGCACCTGATTTCGTAACTTCTGAATTTCGTTCTCCTGCTGTCGAAGCAATTCTTTTATATTCACGCTGTCATTATCGCGTAATCCATGGAATCCAATATCCTTGAGGCCACTTTGTTTTAAGTTCTGTAGATTACAAAATTATTATATTTTATGAACATAAATATAAATTTCTTTATTCTATTCATATAAGGTAATTATACAAACTTTAAGTTCACTAAAAAGCAATGTCTTCAAACTGCGTATTTCTTCTTGATATCTCTTGCTCTGTTCTTCCATTCTAAAATCTTGCGTATCATCATTTCTGTTTTCCCAACTGTTGAACTCACTGGGATTAAAGCCATTAATCGTAGAAACATTCAGAAACGCTTTATTTGATGCATTCCTAATTACTCTCTCCGTTTTGTTCAATCTTTCTTTCAATGTTTTAATTTCGTTATGCAGTTTTTCAGTCTCTGCACGATATTCTTCGTGAACAGGCAAAGAGGTTCTAAAATCCCCTGATAAAATTGGATGTCGACGAGATATGTGTGCACGAACGAACATTGCAGATATGAAAGTCTTTGGACAATGAGGACACTAAATTGAGAAATTATACATCATCAACTTTAAATAGTTATTATTGTTTAACTTATTTGTTATAAGAATATAATTATTATGTCAAAGTAAAAGAATAGAGAAGACTTCACTATAAATAAATTAATAATTTTTCCTAATGAATACAAACAAATTTGAAGCCTTCCAAGCTACTTAATAGGTTAAAAACGTCCAAGCCTTCAAAAATAAGATAATTTCCAAATAAGAAGCATTTGGCAGATTAAAAATGAAGCTTTGAAAATATCTTCCATTTTGATGTTTTGAGAAATTTAAATGTTGAGCCATTCCACGGCTCATCTATTCATCTACTATTACTAATTCTTATTAAAATTTTAGTATCCTTTCTCTTAAATGTCGAGAAAAATAAACCCTAAAATAGTTGTTGAAAAATTCAAAAATTTATGAGCTATCTATATCGAACATTTTTGTCCTTTTTTTGAACTATTATAACTTTTATAATTTAAATGATATTAACCCTTAACAACATTTTTTAAAGAGTTTTAGAAAGGTTGGTCTAAGTTCCTAGTACATGACAAAAAGACCTGCAAAATGTCTTTCTCTTGAAAGATCCCTAAGCTTTATTCGTTATTTTCAGAAGATTTTAACAAGTGAGTGATTTTATCCGTTATAATTTATTATTGATCCTTACAAAAATAACAATGTTCTTACATTATTCTTTTTTCTTTTTATATAATTAATTTAAAAAATAGAAAAAATTGAAGAAACTTGATTTTTTTAACTACTGCTGAGATTACAGAGGTTTAATACTTAATTTAAAGGAAAAATAGCCAAAATTTGCTTAGGAAAAGGTTTTAAAAAAATCGGAGAATATTTTTCTTTTAAAAATATCATTATCAGCAAAATATTGGAATATTTAACCGCAAAAAATTATTTTTAACCAAACTTGTATGTAGGAGTTGAGTTTTCAACCAAAAAGGATTAATCTTCAACCGAAGATAATTAAATTTTCAAACAAATATTTATTTTTTTGAACAGAAATAGTTCAATTTTTTATTCGATTTTATTTCTTCAGTCAGAATTTAAGTGAAAAAAAACGAAACTAGGCACACAAAGGGAAAACATCTTGAGAAGAGCACTACTTGCGATTCAGGCGAGTAAGGGCCTATTAATATCATTGAAAAAAATTAAGACCTTTGCTTTAGAAGGCAGTAACTACACAGGAAAAAATGTCAGCAGGTTCTAATAATATAAATTTTCGTCCAGAGCCATTACATAAAATGCAAGTGAAAATTCTGTCGTGCGGCTCACTTCTCAGAGACCTGGACTTTCACATGACCCCAGATCTAAGAATAGGTTGGAAATTTAAAAAAAATGCTGGTGTTCTACAACATGTTTAGAATGCAGTAGAGATCTTCAAATTTAAAAATATTTAAAAATGTCGTTTTTTCAAGAGTTTTGGTTGAAGATTTTTATTTCGGAATTGAGTGGAGCTATCGCGCCGTTTATTAACTTAAATTTTGTAGCAATGTATACTAATTCATATTTTGTCCATAAAACTGAATAAAAATGATCTTTCCGCGATAAAGGTCGCTTAGAATAATCTTGAGTTTAACGAGGCAAGGCGCGTGCCATAGAAGAAGAAAAAGTGTAAAAAAAAGGATTAATTCTATTTTTCAGTGGCAGACAGATGTTTTCCCCAGGGTTTCTACGACCGTTGCTTGCTTAGCAGGGCCGTGTCAAAACTTGGAGGTGAGCTGCACCCTTCTAAAGTCGAGGGCCTTGATTTTTTGCGGCGATAATAGCAAAGATTGTCGTCGATGTCGATGGGAGGGAGCTTCGTGCGATTGGATTGTCTCGCTACATCAAAGTCTGCAAGCGTTAGACGAACAGCATACCGCGCTTGTACGGTGAGTTTCCAGGAAGACTTTTAAATTTTGATGGGACTGCGTGACACGGAATTTTAAGTATTCTGACAGCTGATGCTACAACGCATAGTCAACGAAATAAAGTCGAATTTTGGATGTTAACTGAGAATAAATTATAATTATAATTCATAATTATAAATGTACATATTATTATTTATGTGTAATTAGCAGTTGTCATTTTTTATATCATTGTTTATGTTCTGTTTTTAATCATAAACTTCTTTTGTCCCCTTTTTACTTTCAGCCGCTCATATTTCAACGCAAATTATATATATGTATGTGACTAAATTGCAAATTATTTGTCAGATTAATATAATTTAATATAAGGTCACAGAATATTATTTAAACTATATTTATTTTTATATTTTCGGCACTCTGGCACTTCGGCATTCTGGCACTCTCTCGAACGTAAACTTTGAGCATCTCAAAGTGGATCAACTATGTTAAGAGTACTATAGAGTTCTTTCACTTGTGATGTTAAATCAATTTGACGATAGAACAAAGATCTCAATCGTTCCGAATTTTATGTATAAAATATAAAATCAGATTACAAGCTAAAAATAAGAAAATCCATTTTATATTCATACAGGAAGCTTTGTAACCGTAAAAATTTTGATTTTTTAAAATTCGTTTACTTGTAAGTTGCTCAATTAAACAACGTCTAATAAAATTTTCTAAGTAACTGTATGTGTGTATCTGTGGATGTCACTCGTTTTTGTGAAGGTGATAATTTGAAGACGGTGCAAATAAATCGATGAAATTATGAAAGCTTATTCTCACCACTAATATCTTGAAAGTGAACGGAGAATTTCTAAAAATATTTGATGAATTTTGTTAGCACTTTGTAATATTTTAAAAATCGTTTTTTTATAGCAAAACTTTTTTCAGTAACATAATTCTAAGTTGATGCAAAAATATGAAATATTCCTTGACTCGAGACGAATCGCTTGACCTAGAATATTAATACATTTTATTATATATGTTTTCGTTCCCTATCTTAACTACTCCCCTATTTTCTCATCATTTATTCTTCCAAGTCTGATATTAATATATTAAATAATAGCCGGCTCAAAGGACATCCTGGCCTTACTCTTCTCACCAACCGGAAAATATCTTCTAATTGCTCGGCTACCTTTACCCTGTTTTTAGTCTCTCTAAATATTTCCGATACTCTCTTCATTAATCCCTCTCGTATCTACTTTTTCACCATAACTTTTTTATCTCGCGTCGGTCTACTGAGTCAAACGCCGCCCTTAAGTTCAAGAAAATTACTATATTTACTCCTTTCTCCCTTTTAATCCTCTTATTTACTAGATAGTTCAGAACATATATGTTGTCCATTACCCCTTTCACTTTTCTAAACCCTGTCTGATTCGGTGGCTCTCTCTCTTTTTTTCCTCCACTTGTTTCTTCTATTTCTTTAATAAAAAAGTCACATATACTTTGTAACATGCTGAAATTAGTGTCACTCCCCTATAACATTTAACCTCCTCCCCTTTGCCTTCCTTCACTATGAGTGTCACTAGTCCTTCCTTTCATAACTCTGGCCACCCCTCTCTTCTCAATTCTATATTGCACATTATCTATGACCATTCCTGTTCCTCTGGCCCATCATATTTCCAGGCTTCATCTAGAATCTCACCTGTAGCAGGGACCCAGGTGCCCAGGTCTCCTTACCATATTTTCCTCCTTTCCTAACATTTCTCTCTACCCCAGCAAACAATCCCATAAAATATTTTTTCCGTTCTATCATCCCAATATCCTTATTTACCCTTTCCACGCCTCTTTTCCAACCTTTTATTTTGCTCCTATTTTTTATCACACAAATCCGTATACTCCTTTTTTCTCTTATATTTTTCTCCACTACAAATCTCTTTTTTCCATTTTCTTAATACCCTTCTCACTTCCTTCTTTTTCTGTTTACATTCCTCATCTCATCCACTTCTAACCTCTCCTTCACTAACATCTTTTTTGCTTGTTTCTTCTAATTATTTTTTTTTATTTCTCGTATCATTATTTCCATCTCCTCGTTAACATTTCCTTTTCCTATTTTTATATTCCTGAACTTTTCCTTAAACTGTTCTGTACCTTCCAATGAACAATCCCATCTTCCTACTCTTCTTACTTTTGCTTCCTTTTTAACTCTATTGTCATTAATCTTTTCCCCCTCTAATGTCACTATTATGGGAAGGTGATCCGAATCTATACAATTTCCTACCTCTAGTTTCTTGTCATTCTCTCTTACCTCATCGTCTACTACAACATAGCAATTACCGTTCCGCCTTTTCCTCCTGAACGTGTATATTCCCCTTCCTCGTCCCCCTCTATACTTCCGTTCAGGATAAACCATCCCATCTCTTCTGCGATCTTTAACTATTTCTTTCCCTCCCCATTCAGTATCTTGTCTTTGGATATTCTTCCTCGCTGCTCCACCATTCACCTTCTACCTGCATTCTCACATACGTAACCCAAGTTCTTCTTTCCTTTTTTCTTTCCTCTTCCGCTATTTTCTTTAACTTATACTGTATATTCTTTTCTATCGATGTTGAATCATTCTCTATTCTTTCTGAGCTTCCATACAGCACCCTCTTCTTTGCTATCACTTCCCTCTTATGTTCCCATTACTTTAGCTTTACCAGAACCATTCTCTCTTCTTCTTTTCCCCGACTTCTTCCTATTTCCTCATTTCTTTCCTAAGTTCGGCCATTTCCCGCATAAATTCTTTCTTTATTTCCTCTTCCCTTTTCTCCGGCCTTTCTTCATATGTCCCCATTACTACTACCATAATTTTGCGGATTTCTTTCAATTTTCCCTTTTCCATCTGATCTTTAGCCTCAGCTCTCTTTCTTCTGTCATTCAAACTATCCCGCCTTCTATCTTTGTCTATCTCTATCTACTGATGCGTCTATGACTGCGCTCATTGCTTTGTACTTGCTGAACTACCTTTCTACCTGCCTTGCCTGTCTCCTTCTCTACCCCACCCTGCTACGACCAACCCGGTCCACCTACATTGTCACAAACCTCAAACCAAACTAACCTCAACTTGCAAACAAATCTGATTTTCTGCCCCAAAATATCCTAACCCCTTTGTCACACTTTATTTTTTCTTTAAAAAATCTCTCACAAACACACCCCTCAGCAGATTTCCACAATCCACTCACCTAACACCTAACACGTTCAGGCCAGAAACGAAAGTCCAATAAAAAGTTAGAAACATGAAAAGCTGAAAGATTACAGTTTTTTTAACTGAACCCTTTTTAAATTAGAAGTTAAATTATTTTTACTTCTAGTTAGCTTCTAGTTAAATTATTTCGAGTTCTAATTTCCTCTAAATTTTTTGTTTGGAATCTTCAAAAATCAACACTTTGTTTTAAATTTGTTTACATCTTTCAAGTTTTAAATTATTTTTGAATTTGTTCAAAACTTTTAAATATCTCTTAAACTTATTTCAATTTTTTCCAAATTTATAACTGTTCAATTGTTACTTATTCATAAAAATATGATTTCGTTTCGAAATATTCTTAAATAATCTGTTAAAATTAATTTTTTTAAAATAAAAATCATTTAAAAATTTCCCAGGAATCCTACAACAATTTTTGCATTATCTTCAACTTGTTCAAAATTCATAAATGTTTCAAAATTTTATTTAAAAACTCCTAAATATTTCTCCAACTTACTTTTTATTTTGTAAGTCTTCAGAACTTCATTTTTAAATTCTTTTTATTCAAAATGCATCCCTAAATTTTTCTTCTAAAAACTTGAAAAAACCCCGGTCAAAAAATAAATTCACTGTCATATTCCGCTCTCCAAAAATTTCCGGCTATCAGGTGCAGCGGCCACCCTGAATTATGATATTTCAGAATATAATCGCGCTTCTCGAATGTTCATACGTATTTCGTGCTCAGTAGCTTACCAATTTTTCTTCAAAGAAATAATTAAAATAGTATATAGTTTAATAATTTTTATATTAGAGTCTTTTTAATTTTATTGAATTTTTATTCAATACAGTAAACACATTTGAATGTTTTTAAAAATATTCATAAATTCCAAAATAGTAGGGGAGCGGCGGGTAATGTTGCGCATCCTCATTTACAGAAATTGATTGATTTTCAACTAGAGGTGTTTACTGTACTGTATTTTTTATGTGTACTGTTTTTTATAGTGAAAGATTTTGCTCAATAAAACTAATCACTCAATCCTTATTATGAAAAGTTATTTTTGGGTGTTACGTGTGCATTTTTAAAGTAACCAAGAAGCAGTGAAAAAGTACAGTATTTTACTTTTAATTTCTGTAACTCTTTGTAGAATCTGTTCTTTCGAATGTTCTCATCATTGTAGTAAAAATATTTTTTTAATACACGGTGCACGTGCGACTAATCCTTTTATAACAAAGCCCAGAATGAAGAAACTTGAAAAACTGTATCTTTTGTTCTATTTTCAAAAAAGAAAACATTACACTCCACATTATTCTTGAATTTTTTTGAAAAACATCAAATCAATTAAGCACGTTTTACGAAAATATGAGTTAATCGGGTATATACTCGATGTAAAGCATACCTTTCACTGAAATTCAATAATAAAATTACAAACTATAATCACATTAAAATAACAAAGAATGCACAAATGAAACACATACCATTATTGATGTTTTCTGTGATCATTACATTACATTAACAATAGTTTAAGTTTTCAAAACTTAGCTATTGTGAACAAAACAATCCTAAGAGTCTATCTCGCAAAATGTAAACAAATTACTGTCAATTGAGCCGGGTTTATGGGGCAAGATGTCATAGTCCCTTTATAGAGCTGGCAGAAAGGTTTTTCGTTCGCAATTTTTTAGTGGAATTTTCGAAAATAGGTAAACATTTAAAGGGAGAGAGGTAATAGTGAAAACTTGCAAAAGAAAAACTAACATTCGTGGTCAAAACAGTTCATGGCTGCTACTTTAACAGTATGTTACTGATATCGCATTTCAAGGAGGAGAGCAACTTCTTTTCATGGTGAGGTCAATCTTTTAGGAACGAACGGTAGGTAAGGGCCTTTATTCGGCCCTCGCCTACCACTGGCGATCATGGCGCAAGCCATGAAAATGGCTCTCCTCCACGTCACGTGCTGTGTTTTTATTGGAAGAGACGTGTAAAATGGAAAGCGTGCTCTGCTGCTGGAGAATTGAGGGTGATCTTTTTTTCAAGTCGGCGAATCAAGTTTAAAGGCACTAAAATGCAAACGCAGCACTTACCCATTCTTACATTTACATTCTTATATTTTATGATTCTTGCGTTTTCGAAAATTTTGGATGATTTTTGGATTGTGAAAACAGCCTTCAACAAACAAGAAAACGAGAGCTGTCGAAACTTTCACTTCACACATCCCCAGCTGCCACCATTTTGTATTCCTCGCTGTGCGGTCGCGTATGCGCCTCTATTTTGTTTAAAGTGAAAAATGTTGGACCTAGTTCCCTAACACCACTTTTCTACTGTGAGGTCCAACATTATATATGCAGGTCCACGCACGCCGCTTAAAAAGAGAGACTTTAGGTTTAATCCGCAAGCAGCAGAACACGCTCATTTTGTGCGGCTACCACAAAAAATCTGTTGTATAAAGAAATTATAGTGTCAAAGCACTTGTAATTGAGTTTGCGTATAAATTTTAATTTTTGAGTTGTTTCTTCAGCATATTCAAGACGGAATTTTCAATTTCTATTAAAACAGACAATATGCTCTTTAAACTAAATCAAGAACAAGATTATATATCCCTCGGTTGCCCTTACGAATCGAAGATAAAAATTTATAAGTCCAAAGGGTGAATACTTTTTTGACACCACAAATTTTAAGGTTTCATGAGTGCAGACTTACAATGAATTTCTGGCAAAAATTGGATAACACTTTTTTGTAATTCGAACTCTAACAATATGGATGTTCCAAAAGGGCTACCGCCGGGGGCCCAGCTCGATTGCCCTCACAGATCAACGATTAAAATTTCTAAGACCAAATCGTGAATATTTTACACCCTAAAAATGGACACAAAAAATTCGTTTAAAAATATGGCTCGTGCGTTCTAAAATTTCTAAAATCTTTGAATACAACTGTCAAGAAAGCAACTTTTTTCCCTGCTTTGTTTAAAAAAAGAATTTAAGTTCCATCTTCATGAAAAATTGTCAATGTTCAGAAAAATTAACATTTTATGTAAATTTTTCAATCTTAAACGTTGTCATTGTAAAAAATTGTAAAGTTGTATACGACGAGAAAAGAAGAAATATGACGCATAGAAAAATCGTAATCGATTTAAATTATTTATTTAAAAATTATTGCATTGATATTCCTTTTAAGAGTTCATGTATTTTACACTAACCTAACGTCGTATAATAATAATTAATTAGAAAAAGAGAGCTTAAAATTTGGTACTTTAACTTTTCTGAACTGCAGCTTATGAGGATGGCTTTTTCATTGAATTTCAACTTGTCAGTTTAGTGCAGTGGTTAAGCCTCCCGACTGTTAGGCGATAATAGATTTAGGTATAGATATGAAGGTTCGACACACTTCGTAGCGTTAGAAATTTTCTTTGTAATATCATGTTAAAAAATGTAATATATGTATTCACTCTAAACAGGGCTATTAATATTTGAAGTCAAAATATTTGCAATCAATTCATTTTTATTTTTTAAATACCTTTTTTGCCGCATCGTTAGAGTATAGCAGTACGGTTTTAGTCAGCAATGATGCAGTACTGCGCCATTGTGAATTTCCTATTGGGGCAGTACTGCGCCAGTATTGATATCTAGTGCTGACCAAACAATAACAGCCCAGTACAAAATATAGTTATCATCCCAGATATATGCCATTATAGGTGACAGCACTGGTAAAAAAAACCACGAGGACTTCATGACGGCAACCATGAGAGATTAGCATGTCGTTGCCATGAGGGGCAATTGATGCGGGCCCCTACGGGGGACCCCCCCCCCTCCCCAATTTTTCCACACGGGATTATGTAATTGCTGAGTATTCATACAAAATACTTACTCGTCCAATATTAAGTTTTGGGAACCAAATGTTAAGCTTCATTTATTTATAAAATGCAACTTAAGATGTAATTAGGTATAGAATGAAATATAAAGGAATCTCAGGTTGCAAATTATACAAAAATGAAGGTTAACGACAAATCTCGGACTTTAGGCTCTCAAAAATTAATATTTTACGAGTAACTATTTTGTATGAATACTCAGCAATTACATAATATTGAAGTGTGCTCTTGATTTATATTTAAACAGTAGGACTTACTGTTGATTTTATAATTTTTCCAAACTTTGAGGAACACTTTTCTAGATTTGGCAATCAGATTTAGGCCCCAGGTTTAAAGATTCCTTAATGACCCAGGTCCGGACCATGGGGGGTTTTCGAATGTTAGAATACAAATTAGGGGTCAAAAGTAAAAGACGCCAAAATCTGGCTTAAAATTTAGAAAATTAAACTAAATTTGTAGATTTCGACAAGGGTCAAGAATGAGGGCGTTTTCGAGTTTCAAAATACGAATTTTGTGTAAAACTTCAAAAAGCCAAGTTAATTCTTGGAAATTCCACTTAATTTGTAGATTTACATGAAAATCAGTACGAAGGGATTTTTCAAGTCAGAGAACACGAATTTTAGTTCAGAATTTGAAAGAAAGACCTAAAATTTTTTTAATTTGATTCAAATATGGAATTTATGTGAAAGTCAGTTCAAGACTTTTAAGTCACAGGACACAAATTTGAAGCAAAAGTTCAAGAATTCAAAAAAGCAACTTAAAAATTTAAAAATGTATAAAATGCTTGAAGTTTCATGTAAGACAAGACACATCACTCAAGTTTGGGGTAAAAATTCTAAATTTAGTCTTAAATTTCTGGGTTTTCATAAAAGTAGATTACAAGGCCACCCCGATTTGGTTTCTGTGAGCGGCTCTTCAAAAAATACGTAACGCCTTTAGATAGAAGATTTAAATTAGACTAAATTTTTTGTTTAATTTATTTAGAGTTTGATTCAATTAAACTTATTAGATTATTATTATTATCTAATTCAGGGATGTTTGGAAACTTTTTAATTTTGGGGTGGAAAAATAAAATATGTAAAAAAAGAATGATCCCTGTAGTTCTTTTCGATCCAAAAAATACCTGCTATTTCCCGGTTCATATGTAAACCTTTTTTTTTAATTTTGTTCAATTTTTTGGTATGAAATTGGTTTTAGTCGGTTTCAGATATAATTTTAGGAGACTAAATTTTATGTAAAAGTCTATTTTAAAAGGTCTCCAAGCTAAAATATTAAGTTTCTTACCTTATGGATTTCACCATGTGAATCAACAATCTTTGTTTCCAACATTCTATCTCGATCTTTTAACTTTTCTTTTAAGCTTTTTATATGGTCATCAGCAGTGGTTACATGCTTTCTTAATTTATGATTTTCTTCTATTTTCGTCTTTAATTCTTCCTTCAAGATTATAACACTTTGATCTAAATACTGTTTGCAGTATAATAAATATTCGACGGCAAGCTGAGCAAGCCGAAACAACTTTACGAAATTAGGATCAAGAATCTTCACATCGTACTCGCGTTCCAGAGAGTAATCTATAACGTTATTTACATTTTCGTCCACTGTTAAAAAATCTCGTTCTTTTATTACTCTATCTACGTCTATAGAACCTATAAGTAATTATAAAAACATCAGTTGTAAATACTATTTAAAGTCTTATAATGGTTAAGAAACTTAAAATAAAAGGTCATTAATTTGAGTTGAAGAAATGTTAGGGTCATCAAACGTCCTGATTTAGCCTTGATTTTTGCATGTTGGAAGATTTCATAACGTCCTAACTTATTTTCCAATATCTTAAAAATGTCCGAATTTTTCACAAGATCACCAATTCTACATTTTTTTACAGTAACAGACTCACAGTAACATTCTTCGCCATGTCAAGTAAAACGTAAATCTGCTAAGCAAAATTGGAAGTTCAAATAAATATATTTCATATTTATAATTGTTCCTCATTTTTGAGTTTAAAAAGTAAAAAAATTAAAACAGTTTGATTTAATCATTTAAAAATATGAATTAGGCACTTTCACTTTATCGCCAGTTAGTTTCACTTCGTCGAGTGCTGTGAGGAAAACAATGACACCAAATTCATTGGACATAACTTTATTTTTGTAATATCTTCGTAATAAAGAATAATTAATGTCTGTTTTATTTTATTAAATAGTTAAAAAAAAATTAAAAATAATTTTTACATACACTTACATAACAGAAATGAGAAAATCAGCCCTAATGCCACTTTTCTGGAGGCTGGTGAAAAATATTTGTCATGTGATTTGACGCTCACCAGCTATTCAGTTGGCCTAGGATTCAAATACTGCAAGGCGAAAGTGTTAAAAAATGTTTGTTAAATAAAAATAATTTTCTGATAGTTCTGGGTTAAAGATGATAATCTTTAAGATTTTTTTGAATCTTTTGAATCAAAAATATTTTTCGAAAGTCATAAAATTCACTACTCTTAGACGTAAATCCCAGTGCATTCCTACTAACAACAACAAATTATTGTTCATGTACCATTAAATTAGACATACAATTACTTTTGTAATTTATAAATATCCGAAAAGAAAACAGTCTAAATTTTATAATATTTCATATTATATTATATAATATAATATTTATTATATTTTTTTATTTATTAATTTAAATTCATTTTGGATTTTCAAATATTAAAAAAAAACAATTTACTTGTTTTAATGAACACAATGCGTTTCCGTATTTATTTTTTACTATTAAATTTATTACTAGTTATTAATATTATCATATG
>JAAAKG020080265.1:0-16836 GCA_010014905.2 Druon quercuslanigerum | reverse complement strand
TGTCCACGAAACACGAATCTTGATTCACTTTCAAAGGTTACACTTTCGTTAGAGTCTTCGCTCACAGAATATCTCTCTTTAAAAAATATTTTAGTTTCCGTAACCACCCAGATTTGTCCATCACACTCCCTAATAATTGTATATTGTTCGTAGAAAACACTAGTCGTTGCACTCACGCGTATACCTATTTTAATTCTCGCCGGTTATTACAAATGAGTCTCCTAAAAAAAAGACGTATTTCCCTTGATTCACTTATTGAATTCGCGAGCTTTTCTCTGCACTTTTGGGTACTTTATCGGCGCATATTTCTTTCGCGTTCGGCGAGATATAGGTCGAGCCTTGCTATGCTGTTTTCTTCTTCAACTTCGATTTTCATTTTTGCAAGCATACTTACTGTCTAACTCAGCCATTCCTTGTGGCACATTTTTCTGCCTCGTGGGAGGTTGTAAATAAATTTTCTTGAGATCTTTATCTCCTTTAAAGAAAGCCTCAACTAACCGATTTTTGTCCATTTTGACGTTTTTACATAAACAAAAGGTTGTAAAGGAACCTTACTTCTGTTTAGACTTAGATGCCCCACGTTGGGCGCCAATCGTGACTCGAAACTTTATGTATAGGTCGGATTACGCAACAATTAATTGCTCATTCAATTAATTAGGACTAAATCGAGAAATTCTAATAATTAATGAGAAAGGATAGCATGTAAGGAGACGTAAGATTCCATAATAACATAAATTTATTCATAAAAAACCTATTCTCAAATTTTACAAAAGTTCCCCTATCATCTAGGCATTTTTAATGATAAAAAATAATATAAACGAGGAGTTTTTATCTGCAAGAATAAATTGATATAAAACTGTTCTAATACTGTGTTAGTAATATTCGCGTCAATGGGCGTTTTACTTGAATGATCCCATACAACGGGATAAAATATACGCTTATAAGATTTAATCGATAAGATACACAAAATATTTCGTAAATGTTCTCTCAATCTCAGTCGTGTAGTGTATCCTTATTTTTGGACGAAAGGTCCTGTCAAGGTCGCCAAATGTGATCTGGAAATTTTGTAGATTAGCTTTTTAAAAAGACATAAAATTCTCCAAGGGAGGGAAATAAGGTTCCGGAAGACTTTGGAGTTATGTAAGAGGTAATTCTTTAATTAAATGTAGCGTTCGCTTGGAAAGTACATAAGAGAGTGCCGCCGAGCCAGGTGGCCAGTCGGTTATATAGACGTTAGATGAGACATCTAATATTATAAATGGTGGTCTTGATCACAAATAGGAGTAAAGTATATATCAGGGGGTTCATATTCTTCTAATTCGATGGCAAGTATAGTTAAATGAACATTATTGCTAGTACTATTTATCATGCATATTTTTGCTATTCCGGAATCATTTGTAACTAAACATTCCCTACTAAAAATACCGGGATCGCAGGAAAATCGAGTTGCATAACCGTCCTTTAAAGTTGTATCCTCAATAAGAATTTGAACCATTGCTTTTGACCTCTCTGCTAACGTTATGGTAGCATGAGTTAAAAGTGAACACTCTATATCTCCCAAATAAAGACAATCGTCAATAAAATTTAAAGCAGCATGGTTCCAGTGGACCAGAAAAAGAAAGCCTTCGTTTGAGCTATCCTGTTTCCAGTTTAAAGAATTTTCATGTTTCCTTTTAAGAGATTCCCTTTCTTTATCATGTTTTTTCTGGAGTCTACAATCCTTTAAATTATGATTTTTTTAGATAGCAATGTGCTATTCTCCCTTACTCTATGTCTAATATTATTTACTAATTGTGGGCAAAATCACCTAACGTGTCCATATTCCTTACAACTATAACACTGCAGCTTCTCGCGCCTGTAGTTGTAATGGCTTTTCCAAATTCTCTTATCCTGAATATGTGCAATTTTCACTTTGGAGAAAAATTTCGCTCGCTTTTGTCACAATGTTCAGGTTCATATTTTTCCTAAACTGGATCTTGAATCCTTTTACAACTTTTCCATTGGAGATCCGCCTGATTTACGAGTGCTATCGCTTTCTCCATTGCATGAATTTCTTTTTCTTGGATTTTAGAATAAACATCTTCATCTTATTCCCTATTGCTTTTTGGACCGGTCTCATCTCTATAACTTAATTGGTTAATTTATTTCAAATTTGATTTACTCGCGCCACATATTGAGGTATGGATTCTTTAGACATTCTTTTAACAATTGTTAATTCTTGTAATAACTTACTTGCTGAAACTCGACAATGTTCTGCGAACATTTTTATTGAACTGTTACTCCTATCAAAAGAAGAAATAATATCAATTTTTTTTAATTTTAATTGGATCAGCCATACTAGTAGATGTACTGGAAAAGCGAAAATAGAGTTGAAGAAAATTATTTGACATTTTCGTGTTTCCATTGAAACTTTGAATTTCAAGTGTCAAAATTTCTGGATTCAGATATCACTGGACGTAGAAGGAATCTCTCGAGTATCTAGCATTTCATCAGTCATGTCTCCCGAGCGCAAGTTATACACATTTGATTCATCGGTGTTTATAGTTGGCCCTTTATTTTTGCCAACTCGAGGTCTCGTGCCTCTACTTTGACCTGTTGCCTTTTTGCGCGGACTAGGTATTTTTAAGATTTAAATCTCTGGGTATACTCGTTAAAATTTATCCTTTGTGATGTGTGCTTTTTTTTCTTTATGGAAATTTAGGTCTCTCAAACTCACGCATAAGGCACATTAAACAAATAAATAAAATCTGAACGAATTTTTGGACGCCAGTCTTTTCTTGGGACAATTAAAAAGATTTGTTAAACACGACCAGGCAAGAAACAAAATAACGGAAAATAAACCCATTAAACCATGGGTTCATATTTTCCGATGCAAACAACCAAAACAAATCTAAATAAAATACAAGATAAACCTCACTAAATGTTGGTTCTTCCTTAGGACAGATCTTATCAATAATTCAGGCCTCTGGTCATTTTCAACAAATTAATAATAGAATCAACAATATTAATTAAATCAATTAAAGCAAAAGACAGGAAATGTACTCAAATTAAGGCTAGATAGCGGTAGAGAGGGGGAACGTTAATTAATGAAGTTCAGACATTTTAAAATATTTAAAATGACGGCAAATTAATAAAATATTAACAAAAGAAAATGGATAACGAGCAAAAATTTTCAGGAGCAATAAATTAAAATAACAATAGATAATAAGATTAAAATAATGGGTCCATAAATATTACACAATTGCGAGGGATCTTCAAAATTATTAAATTAGGAATCATTAATATAAAACCACGATATTGTAATTATTGAAAAATGAACATTAAACAGAAGAATTCACATAATCAGGGCGAAAATAATATAATTACGTGATCTTTAGGGGTAAAACATAATTCAGGGGCTTAAAATCATTAAATTGGGGATCATTAACATAAAGCTATCAAAAGGGAGACAATAAAGGGTCTTTAGACATTTTTATGGCTCGGCACTTCGGAGTATGGCAATAAAATTAGCAATAGAACATAATTATAATAATAGGGCACAAAAATTTTAATATAAATAATATATAATGCGATTCAGCTAAGGAGAGTTCAACAAATAAGATAATTATAACAAAAAGGCTTAGCTGAATCGTAAAAGACGAAGCTCCCATCTTTAGAATAAGTCGAAACAGCCAAAGGAATGATCCTGTGGACCTCAGGACACTAAATTCACAGGATTAGTTTGAACAACTGTATACAATTTCCTGGTTGAACCGGCACTTTCATCTCACGAGAACAGAGTGTGCGAGACGATTAAAAAGATTTACGAGCCAAGCGACGCTTTTCGATAAAATTAATTAAAGGGGGGACAATTTGACTGCGCGTGAACCGTAGACTCGTATCTAACAAGGATAAGAGAGACAGATCGCCCTTGATCATCGTTGCTCATTAGTCTTACCCGTCATCTTATCTTCTTCTCCAAAAGTTGTCCTCTTTCCTCGCATGACCAAGCCGTTTACGCAGAGGAGAAATTCTCTCCTGTCTGTACACAAGAGGAGTGGTTTCGTGGCATACGAAACAAGACTTGACGAGGGTGGTTTAAGCGCTGGTCCTTGGTTGACGAACGGAAGTCCTTGCTTCAAACTGCATATGTAGGGTGGATTCCAGGTACTCCAACATAGAAACAAAATGCCACACACGGCCAGAAATGCTCTTCCTTCCTTTTTTCAGGAATAACTAAGCTCATATATTTAAATAAAGAAAATGTACCGACCTATTAATGATAGGGGACGTAATATTGATCCTTCCTTACTGGAACAAGCCTAAGGTCTTAGAAGATCAACCCAAAAAAGTATGTAGAGGCAGCGGAAACCAAAGAATTCGAAGTGAAGTTCACCAGACAGTAGAAGCCTTGCCGAAAGGGAGCTGACGACCGACACTAGTCTATGACTCAATAAGGGAGGATCCTCGCGAATTTCTACTCCTAATCATCATAGATTAAGAGGCAAACAGCAGTTTACATGAAGGTGGGGGGGGGATATTAATTAGGATACTTAAATCTACGCGTTGACAAGAGACAAGGAGTGCCGAAATTATTGAAATAGTCGGTCCTTACCAGAAAATCGGGGTTGGTAGGTTTTATTTTTATTTTGTGATGAGTAGAAAATCTTTCACATCACACGTTATTACAAAATAAGATATTCAACTTAAACAATTGTTAATAGTAACTAATAGTTCACTAATTGACATCAAATTAAATTTAATTATGAGATTATAAATATTTAATTTATTTTAAGATACTCAGTAATTTAAATTCTTAGATTCCACATTAACTAAAAATTTCAACCTTGAAATTCAAAACTTAGTTGAATAATAGTACAGTGTATTTTTTTACCCACAGTTTGTTCACCTTTCAACTAGTAGACTAAGAAAATTCGCTCACTTAATTCTCTCTAATGCTTTTATTACTTTTCAGGAAAAAACGAGAGAATATTCTGCTGAGCACTCTGTGACCACTTCTGGATATTCCAGTGTAGTATTTAACGGGAATTGGTCCTGTTTGCAGGGTTCCGAAGAGTCCAAGGTCCCTCGTTGCCACAACCCTTCTCGGGCGGGACCCACGTTGTCTCTCTCCCTTGTCGGATGTATCGGGAAGAGCACGTCGACAATGTTCCTCATTGTTTCCGCTCCCATTGTTGTATTCGCTGAGACGGCTTCGAGTTTCCGTGTCACAATTTTGTTACCCAGACAAAAAGTTTCATTGTCAACTTCCTGGCGCACGTTTCCCCAGCTCTGGCGTTTGCTTTTCTGGATGGCCTTGCCAAGTTCTTTCTTCGCTAGATTGTATTCCTTCAAGCCTCTTACCCTCTTCCTAGTCGCTGTTCGCCTGCGTTTGATACATTCTCTTCGAAGGTTAGCAATTTCTTCATTGCACAAATAGGCCGAGACTCTATTTGTGTTACCCTTCTTCCGGTGCATTCAGACATCACATGCTTCGTTGTTTATCTCTATGGTTGCTTCCACTAATTTTTTCGCTCCCATGTCAGTTTTTTACCTATGGCTTTCTTGCCCTCTGACAATAGTCAAGGATAGTTTTTCAACGTCCATCTTAGCGGAATTCCACCTTTTGGGATTGCGATGCTGTATCCTGGTTAGCCATTCTGGGGGCCATTCCCTCTGAGGCTAGGGTGATGCCTGAAATCGTACCTACGTTTCCGGCTTGTCTGAAAGTTGGCATTTTACCGGTATTCATGACAAGCAGACGCTGTTTAGCAGCTACTTCTAGTGTTCGCTTTCCCTGTGAGTATGTTCTCGGCATGCCCCATTCTACCGCTTTGGCGTTAAAATCTCCTGCGGCTTTTACTCTTCCCTCGGTTTCTTGGATGAGGTCTTCTAGCAGTTCCAGTTTTTCTTGAAATTCTTGAATATTCTCATTATGTGTGAGGTAGTAGCTCACGTACGTGACTCCTTTGCTCTTGATCTAGACGTATCCATCTCCAGAGCCATGGTACTCGATCGGAACTGCCCCTTTTTTTCGCACCCAGATAGCTGCTGTTTCAAGGTTATACGAGAACCAGTATCCAGATCCGTCGGATCGACCTAATGCGGTTTTCAGATGCTTCAGACTTCATTTTTGCCTTGATGTCTTCCAGAACTTTCTCGTACGTCTTACCCAATGCTGGATTTATCATGTCCGCTTCCCGACGCTGTTTTCTGTCCGGTTTCCGTTGTGACTTCCTTTTATCCTGACCCTCAGCCTGCTGCGGTTTACCTTGTTTTCAAGATTTTGTCTTCCTTCTTGTCACCTCCGTGCATGCCGGTGGCGATTCTTCCATGCCGGTCGTTCTTCCTTTTGCCCGTTGGATTTGCATCCTGGTTTTCCGCGGGGCTTGAGGCTGTTATCTTGCTACTGGTATGCCCCGGAGTGCTCAAGCTTCTATGAGCCTGTTTCACTGACAGGCTCAAAAGGCTTGATTGCGCGTTTTTCGACGATACGCCAGCTTGCGCAGACTTCGTCGAATGCAGCGAGAGACTTCTCCTTCAGCGTCGGCTTCTTCTTTACCCTGGAAGTGTCTTCCGTTTCCTTCTTGTTTTGGTTTTGGGGGATTATAAGTACTATGAGGTTACGCCAGCGCATCGTGCGTCGAGGGGCAGGCTGGAATAGCTGGGAACGGGTATACCCTCGGACTAAAGTCCTGACTCAGTTTGCTGGGGCCTTCGTTTAACCAGTCCCGGAAAACGCGGATGGACTGGAACTCGCTCGGAGCACTGCAGATTTCGACCTCTGCAACCGCCACGATTTCCTTAATCAAGGCCCGAAGGGGCTGGCTTCTGATGCCATGCTGCGGCTGACACATCGGCAGTGCAAGCATACATCAGCCCCTCGCCACGTCAGCGGGTCAGGTAAACGTGGTTCGTAGTACTCCCAGTGGGCCGCAGCCGGGAACAATCGTGGTTTTTTCTCGGTGTATTCTTCATCCAGCGTGTTTGGTTCGCGAGGCGTATTTTAGTTCCGCCTTACCCTCTGTTTCCAGCGAGCATTCCCCTATCCGCCACCTGGGAACGCGCGAAGTAGTGGTAGGTTCTACCACTACCTTTACAGATAACTGCAGTGGTCCTTGGAGAATCCATGTGTTAGGGCACGTGTACACTCATGTGATGCTTTTGTGTGTACCAGTATTTTATTATTTTAGAAAATACGGCTGGCTAAAATACGTTTGGGTGGTTTATTAAAGCTTTCTAATAAAACAAAGGTGCTTCCAGTTTCAATCGCGTGCAAAACTAGGAATCTTCACGACGTTTGGACAACATTTCAGTTCACTTCTTGAAGGCTAACCTGTAGAAGTGACCCTGGTTTCCAGTAAGGGCTCAATAATTTTTAATAGGCGCCTAATGAGATACGTCGCCGTATATCTCAGAGAGGATATTCTGCCTGTCCCTAAGCAACTAAAAGTGATATTGGGGATCTTTCTCTTCAGAACTTTTCTTTTTTTTTAATGTATGGTAAGTTAACACATTTAACAAAGTTACACAAGCCGGATTATAAATCCCGCCACTCCCTAATAATTATAAACTCTTTCGTACAAATGGTAATCTTAGCTGAAAATGGTATTTAACTTCACGTGGGACAGCAGATATTTTTATGAATTATAAAAATAAAAATAACTAAAAATCTTTCTTATTCCTATTTCTAACAAATGGGTATATGAATTTAAAATGAGCATTGGAAAAACCTGGATGCAACTATGTATAGAAATAATGGGCATCTGAATGTTTGAGTAAAATAATCTTAATGAGAGTAGCAAAATAATATAATATGAAAGTAAAAGAAAGTTTTAATTATTTTTGACAGGAAACGCTTCCAGACGAAAACTTTCTAGAACTGCAGCTTCCATATACTATTAAAAATGCATTACCTATTAATTATGCAAGAGATTACTCAAACAGTGTCAGTGCTCATTGTTTGAAACTTAAACTAGTAGTTTCTTAATTTTATTTTCACATTCGTATATAGATAAAATATGTTATTCCTACGTAACGCCAGAAACACAAAGAAATCTACAATTCCATAATTATTGGCATTCATTAGGGCATATGAAAACTATGAATACTAGATATTACTTTTGTACGCGAAAAATTATATACCCGGAAAGAAGCGCAACAGATTGTTCATTATGTGTATAAACATATTTAAACTTCTCAATGAATGTATTGCAAGGCCTATAAATAGAAATAGAAGAAGTTATATCATTAAAAAAAAAGGAACAAGAAAGAAATTTTTGCACAATGAATGAAATATTAATAGAAAATATAAAATAATAATAATTTTTGAAAATTATAACAACTTTGTTTAACACAATTATCATGAATATCTTTTTATACATAATTATTGTATACAAAAATACTACTCCATACATTCATGATATATTTTTTCTTTATTTAACTGAAAATCCAATTTTTCAATAGTTGCATCAACAGCTCATGGAATTTTTATTTATTTTGACTAAGCTGAAATCAGTCTCATTTTTGTTTTATAAAATATGTCACACGCAATATCTATTATTATCTTCAACTGACTTAAACTAGAAACAGAAAATTTTGATTATTCCCAAATATAAAATTAGTTATATAGGTATGATAGATTACAAAAACTTATCATTAGTTATATATTGTTGTTACTTGTAAATTATGTCGATCTTTTCAACGAAATGTAGCATAAAATATTCTAGTTTCAAATTTATATAATAATTTTGAATTACACTCTACAATATTCTTATTTTAAGAGCCCGACTAAGGCCGCTATTTTAATAAGTGTCAAGTATCGTAAGTGATCCTACTGTAATACAAAAATGATCTAGCTATTAAAAATAAATGTGTTACTCGTCATCAAATTTTCGGGGAACCGTAATACCACCCTCATTTTTCATTAACATTAATTTCGCTTAAATCCTGGACTCTGCCGAAGTTTTCAGCGGTACTATCAAAAATGAGATAGGGAGGTGTTACGTGACCATATTAATAAGAATAAGATAGTATTATATAAAACCGCAATGCAAATTTCTTTTTAACTTATAAAAAATAGCCTGTTCATCAATGTTATAATTGCATTTTTCAGCTTTAACAACAGTAAAACATAGAACGTAAGAAATTTAAATCAACTTTTCTATTGCATTAATTGTATTTACAAAAATTCGCACAATAATTTTGAATCTTGTCAAAGGTGTTAAGTAACTTCATTGTAATGGAAAAAATATCCAGTTTTGATCATTTTTCTGTGAATAGGAATACCAGCCGCAGTTTTAAATAATGTTGATTTCGCATAAATTCTAGCCTTCGCCGAGGTTTTGATCGGAAAGCTTAAAACTGAGAGAGGAGAGGTGTTATGTAATTATCACTAATTAATAATATTGATAATGAGAATACCTAATTGTACTTCATTGAATTTGAAAGTACGTAAAAATAAAATCGATAGTTTGATACATAGTTTCTGTATGTGGAATCTTGGTTCTGCGTTATGACTGCTGAGCTTCCCTTTAAAGAGCACAACAACGATTTCACGAGGGATGAATTCTCGATGGCAAACAAGAAGTAATTGATGTAGGATAATATATAAAGGTAAATTACCTCTACAGTCTTTTCGTACTAGTCCTATATTGGCAGTCTTTTCCTACCAATCTCTTAACAATTTTGTTTCTTTATTTTTTGTCTTCAACAGCAAACTCTAGGCTCACTAGTTCGACAGTTCGAGCTTTATGCGTGGCAATCAAAGTTCATCTTCAGTAGTTTGGTTCTGGCTTAAAAATCTGCTTCGCCTACCATCAGTCTTGTTAATGTTCGAGTTCTTACTCAACCCAAGCGAACCATCGTGCTCAGACTAAACTAGGTCAGCTTATCGCCATCGAAAGTTTAATCATCTGGCCATCCTTCGATAGATTGCCTGTTTGGAAATCAGAATCGGAACCAAAGGCTTAGAACCGATCATTGAGCCAGCTTCCGTCACTAAACTGAGGGCTACTTAGATGATCCAAAAAGAGCCTTTCATTTAAAGAACCAAAGGTGAGTACTTCTAAACAAATATCCATCTCTCTTGATTATCATACCCCGAGTTGTAACCAGTAACTTATCAGTCGCTTTCTTTTCAGAACGGAACAATTCACGAACGATGGGAGCAAAACAGCTCTATCACTCTTACCCTAATGTGCCTTAATCAACCAATGTGTAAATCACTGGAGTAAACCCCTTTTTGTGAGATAACCGAAATACCAGGGATTGAGTCCCCTTCAAGTTTCACCATGAACTCCTTCCTTTGCCCGTACACTTTCTACTGAATTTTCATAAGAACTTTGAGCGTCAAGGATTAAACATGTGTCTATTTGCTTCAAAAGATGTCTAAATTTAAGTAACCTGGCTGAATTTTGTGCTTTCTAGATAGTGTTAGTCTAGTTTAGGATTTGCCTAATTTTATATAATTTTGGTAATTTGGGTAATTTTCGAAAATGGGTCAATTTAGTTACAAATTCATTTAATTTTAGAGTAAGATAGCTAAATTGTGAAACATTCCGAAATGTAGGGAATTACTTAGAAAATTGTTTATTGTAAATAATTTTCCTAAATCGTTGCTTTAAGATATTTTTGAAAATTCTCTTATCTAAATTTAAGAAGTGTCGGGCACTTTCTATTGAGATTGGTTAGAAATACTGCAGTGACTTATTGCTAATTTGATTTGAACGATTTTGGGGTTATGATTTCCAATGTAGGATTAGACTTATAACCGTCTGTAATAAGTGATTTAATCATAATTTATTTTGAGGTTAAAATTACAACTGTCGTTAAATTTCATGGTTAGGTGAGCTAAACGAAACTTCTGTCGAGGACAAATTAAGGTTGACAGTGCAATGATTCAAATTGTTTTATTTATTGCTGGGTTTCGGAAATCTAAATAGTATAATATTTTGTGGTAATTTTGAATTTACTTGAAGATTTGCCTATGAGTATTACTAGCGGAATAAATTAGGCTAAGACAGTTCATGGATCATTACTAATTTAGTGATGTTTGGTTATAGTCAATTTTGAGGTCAGGGTTTGCCCGTCATTAGATTTCCGAAGCGAAGGCTATAAGGTTTATTACATTTCGTGTTTAGTTCAAGAATTTGAGTTTGAACCTTCACAAAAATTTTAAAAATCCTTATTTTAAGTTTTGTTCAAGTAATTAATTTGAGTGTTTCTGTAGAAGGTTCGTCTAGCTCAATCCTAGGTAAGAGAATTTAGAGTTTTAAAGTGATTTTCCTTTGAAATGTCCTGTCATGGAGTTCCGGGCAGAGAAGCCTAACTTTTTTAAGTTAGTTTGCGTTTCGAGTTCTTAAGGTAGGATTTAGGATTTATTATATATTCTACATGAGTCAAGAGCTTTATTATTAGAGCCTTAACTGATTTTTAGGATTGCGAACCTTTGCATTATGTAGAGACTAAAGACACTTAGGTCAAGAATTATGTAAAACTAAACACTCAAGTATTTCTTATTTTGTTTAATTGAATAAATTATTATTCCTTATTGTAATGAAAATAGAGGTATTTATTTTTCTTACATTATGACCTCTATTTATTTACGAAAGATGCCCAACTACAAAGTTTGAGCTAACCGTGCGAGAAGCCGGTACACTGCGTCTTTTACTTCCAATGTAATTTCTCCTTTTTTTGAGAATCTTATTTAATTATTGTGTAATTTGAATTTTGAGAATTAAAGTTGCCTCAAATAGGACTGGCTCTTAACAAAATTATCCGAGAGATAGAGTCTTGCAAATTAGGTAGAATCTAAGTTATTTCAAGATTTTCAGGAAGTGGAGCCGATGGTATGTAGTAATTTTTAAATATACAATATAATATATTAAAAAAATATTACAAAAAAGGTCTTAGAAAACAGGGAATTGCAGGTTGGTAGAAAAATTCCAAATTTCAATATTTTGGTATAAATCTCTATGTGCTTTCGAAGTTATGTAGAACCGATATTTTTAGACCTCCCTTGTCAGTAAGTTTGTCCCCTTCTGTAAGGATAGCATTGGACTGAAAATAAGTATTTTTAAATTTAATTTATTAAATCATCATGTTTTTTTTTGTACACAATAGATCATTTTAGGGGGTTTTTAAAATCTTTTAAAATATATAAATATGTAATCGTAAAAATTCATTCAACCAAGCAGAAATTATTTGAACTTAGAAAATTATCGCTTTTACTAGTGTTAGGTTCCCTCAGCTTTTTCCATACAATAATTAAGATTTTGTTATAAAAATTTAAGAAATGATAGTGAACATGCTAACGAATGTCCCGGAACTAACCTTTTTTTGTAGACAATTAAACAAGATTAATTCATAAACAATTTGTAAGTGGCTACCGACAATAAAACTTTGTTGTTATTATGCCTCAAAAAAGAGTTCGGCGACGTTCGGTATAATATTTTGTAACATACTTGCTTCTCTTGTTAATATTTCCAAGGTTAATCTCTTAAATTGCTTATTTTTATCAACATGGCAGTATTTAAAAATTCCATTTTTTAATTTAGAGGGTTGATTTGGTGTCAATCACAGACTCAGTTTATTATTTTCTTAACTCTTCTAAATCTCTTGGTCTCTACGTGTCGAGAAAAGTCCACATAATTTTATTTACTGGTTTGTCACATTGATAATCGTTGGTACCATACCTTTCAGAGTTAATAATCTGAAACAAAAATCGAGTGATTATGAACTATGAAAAAGTAAACTTTAGGTAAAAGGTGGTCTTTGTTATTAATCCCAAGATTTCCTTTGCTCTCTCCAATTTTTGAGCCCTTAAATTTAAATCAAATTTCAATGATAAATTTCCCTCAGATAAAACTGCCCATTGTACTGAAGTCTATGATTGCGTCCAATATTCAGCCCCCATATTGACTTAGCAATTTCAAGTCTTATTAAACCTCAATTGTTAAATTGTGGGGTTCCCTGGAGCGGACTCAGAATTGACGAACACTTTCTCGATTTGTCTTAACAATCCTGCAACCCTTCTAGTATATATATTATTTAATATATAATTAAAATATACCAATTTCTCGGACAAACTCAATGCGCTGCTTGTTGGCCGCAAAAGTTTTCAATTTTCCCCATTCAACAAAAAAAAACGTCTCGACTTATTTTCACAGATTTGTGACCGGATTACTTTGTGACACTTTAGCTGTCAGCTCACTTGGTCGGTTGAGTATTAAACAAAATTAAACTGTCATTCTGAGAGTATTTTAACCTCCATAAAATGTTCAATCGTGAAACGCTGATGATGATGCATTTTTATAATTCAGAAATTGATTCATTTATGAAAACTGTTGAGCCATCTTTTATTGGTACCACTAAACATATCCGGATTCACTTCAATTCCGAAGGGTAGGTTTCTGAGCTCGCAAATGATTAATGGCTTGAAGACAAACCGTCTCCTTGCATCTTGAGAAAATTAGAAGCGTTCATTAAGTTTCTTTTTTTTCGTCCAAGTTGAGTTGGTAGAATTTTTGCTTATTAACGCAGAAATTAGTTTTTCTTATCTTCAGAACTATGATTAACTTTTGTTCTTATTGATACACTTTAACATCAGCAGTTATAACAGCCAGAATTTGCCTATTCTATAAACAAACCAAGTAATCTTCACAAGGTTCATGAAGTTCGCGGTGCGGAAGACGTCCAGCCTTCCAGCTCGTACAGCTCTGAGTTTTTTTTCTGAATTTTCCGACACTTTTCGCTTCGCTCACCGTGCTTTCGAATTCGTCGGTCCGAATGATCCTCTCTTCGTGGTTTGATTGTGCGCGCAATTATTGATTGGTTCAATTTTCGTATTCACATTTTCATAGCTTCTTGAATATTCTGATTAATGTTCTGGTTAATGTAAATTATCCTAAGATTTTTCTAAGGGCCTATAACCACCTGTTTCAATTTGATAGTATCTCCGAATTCAGTTTTTAAAATTTTTCATTTTTGTAGAAAAGCCTAGGGAACCGAACTCGATTAACCACACGGTGAAGTATCACATGCCCTTAAGATTCTTTAAAAAAAGCCCTTTAAAATTCGTAGAAATCTTTGAAATTACTCGAAATATTGGTAATTCTTGGAAATTCAATCAAATCCTTTAAATATTATAAAATTCTCTGAAAGTACTGCAAATCCTTTAAAATTCTTGGAGCTTCTGGAAGCTCCTTAAAGTTAAATGTAATTAAAATCCTAAGGTTCTCTAGAAATCCCTTAATTTCGAATTTAAAATCCTTTCAAATAATTCGAAATCCTATCAAATTCTTTAAATCTTGTGAAATTTTTTGAAGGTCCTCGAAATTTTTGGAAATTTTACAATACTTTTAGATATTCCTTGAAATATTGCTAATCTTTTAAAAATATTTGCAATCTTTTAAAACCACGTGATAACTTTAAATTTATATAGGTGCGTTATATAGATAAATCATTTATATATTTTTGCATATAATATTTACGTGTGATAATTCGTTTGTAGCTTCTGTATTTGTTGCCTCACTTCTTTTAATATTTTAACATTATTAATTCCAATAATGAGTTTCTTTTAGAGATGTTTTATAATGATTTTTCTAGAATCGCAAAAAAATTATAAGAAGTACATGATATGAAAACGACTGTAGTCTTATACTGAATTTCCTATATTTTTTCCGTTAAAAAGTTGTCAAATTATGGAAAAACTATTAGTTAATATTAATAAAGAAACTGAAAAGAACAAAAAAATTTCAATGTTATTTTATTTTTTTGATATTTTTACAAGTGCTGATGAGACTTACTGGACAATAGAAACGAAAATGTCCTACTACAAGTTTATTTATTATTTTGAGCAGAAATTTTGTGGAATGGCAGTTTAACAAAAATTTCATTAAATTTCTTATCGTAATTTTTGCAAGCTCTATAGTATTTTTGAGACACAAATGTCGGAAAAGTTCCACTTAATTTGTTGTTTAATTTTGAGTAAATAAGTAATTTTGGCATTTGTTGGTACTCTAGTGCATGATGTATCTTTAAAAAAAAAACAAATATATTATTACTTTCTTGATTAAAAAATCTTTATTCATTTGAATATCGTCTTTTTGTTTTAAAATTATTTTTCGTATAAATTTCATCTTTTGTATTGAAATAAAGACTATTACACTTTTTGTTGAGAATAGTGCAAGTACCGCCTCCACACTTTTAACAAATATGTACCTGGTCATTATCCCAAGATTTCTAATTAACTATTGGCAGGCGAGGGTTCCTGTAGTTAAATAGAATATAATTTATTTTAGTGATTTAATGAAAAGTTTCCGCTCTGACGATTGTTGAAACTTTACATTGTTTTTTTCGGATGCACCTACTAACTTTATAGACCATGGCGTCTTTCAAACACTATGTTGGGTGTCAAAATTATTTTTCGAATAAAGTATTCTGAGTCGCCAATTTGGCCATCAATTTGATGATTAATGTCCTCTACCATCTTTCTGGAGTACTTTTTAGGCGTAAGCATGTTATAATTCATTATTGCAAGCCGCTTCTCTAAATATAAAGTTAGCATGTGACACTTCGCCTGTACATTACCCTCCTCCAGGGTAATCGCTGATATACCTTACCCACTTATTAATTAGGCTGACCGACATCATCCTTATCCCAGCTAACTCATTAATATTTTATTAATTTTTAGTTTTTCTCAATCGTCACTAATTCTCTAACAATGGGAAGGTCTAATGCTGCTGTCTAATCCTAGGCGCATTAAATGCATTATATTTTCAATTATTCAAAAAAACCAAGAATAAGACCAAACACTGCCAAGCATTGTTTGCAATGGAAGTTGATAATCATATTGGAAGATTTTTTTGACATTGACATAAGCTCCGAATAGTTCTAAAGAATAAAATAGTAGGTGATAGAAATAATATTATATTTTGCGTTCAATGAATTTGAAGAAGGAATGAAAATAGAAGTTTTTGTTTGGGAGTTGGACACAGATTGATAAAATCAAATCAGTGGTGTGTAGAAATACGAATCAGGTATGGTTTTTTTCTGACAAACAAAGAATAATCGTCAAGCAGAAATTTTCCTGCTGCGATAAAAATGTGTTCTCTTATATAGTGAGAAGGATCTTTTCTTTCATAGGTAGTTGTTTCATTGGTGGGTACCACTATGCACCTGGAATTTCATAATTTATACGTAATTCACGAATTTTACGTATTTTACGTATGAAACTCCCGCGGCCAGAAAAACTACCCACCTAGGCTGAACACGTTTTGACGACCTTGACTTCGCGCACAGATGTCCTCTAATTTTCTCTGCAAGGCAGGAATTCAGCGAGCAGCATTCTTTCGCCAGGAAGGCTAAGGAAGAACGAAGAATCTCATTTGGAAATAGATTTCTCTGGATTTTAAATTAAAATTTATTTCGAATGACCCGTATCAGGAATGAAAACATTCCCCGCACCAGAAGGGGTGCTGCTCTGTCATATAAACTTGGTCGATGAAGCCATATAGAGAAGCCATAGAGGTGAAAATATTATTAGTTCTGGTATGATTGTAAAGTGCGAAGCTACTATCAAAATTCTGGAAAAAGTTTAAATCTCGTATTCATTGTTCCTTGAAACCAGTGCTGTTAGTTCGGAACTACATAAAATAACAGCAAGCCTAATTACTAATAGTGGCACCGTATTATTGTCCGTATTATCCTAATTGAGCACGTTAAAGCAAAAAAAAGGCTCCTGCGGGCTGCGCGAGAAAAGCAAACTCCAATTTTGGAAAGCAAAAGCGATACAAGTAGATCCCGAGCGTAAGAATTCAACATACATTTTGTGCGCAAAAGAGCGACAACTTTTTG
>JAAAKG020080254.1:0-16836 GCA_010014905.2 Druon quercuslanigerum | reverse complement strand
TTGGTTGATTTCACGAACTCGCTTCTTTCCATCCTTTTATTACCGAATTGTATAATGTTACATTTGTAATTCTGAGTCAATTTTCTCAATTATTCTCAACCGTTTCAAGTTCTTATGCTTAAAATTTGTTACTTTAATATTTTCGGGTTGAAATAAAAAAACCGTTTAGACTCAAAGTAATGCAATTCTGCCTAATTTTTAGTAAATTTTTTACAAATTTAGTAATCATCTAAAAGTCCCCCAAAACCCAGGTTTTAAATCTTTGCATTTTTAAGAACTTCAGAGAATATTAAACATTTTACAGGATTTTAGTGCAAGGATTTTAATTGCTGTTATTCATCAGATTTTCTAGCACTTCGATAAGTTTGCGGCATTTTAAGGAGCAAAAGGAAAATTTTGCTATTTTTCATCATTTTTACCAGAATGGGGAGAGATACCTTTCTTACATTTAATAATTTCATTCAGTTGGATGGAATTTGAGTATTTCATTTTTTTGTGACTTGAAATAAGGATTCTTCGTTTTAAATTTATTTCTAGATTACGGTTTAAGACATCCGTACAACCTGCTAGTTTATCCTGAAAAATGGATGCCTTCCTCAGCATATATACCACAAAGAGTCGGTCGTCGTCGAAAATCCCTTCCGTTTTAATTATTTTCCCGAAAACCTATCCCTTCATCTACAAAGCTTATCAGGCCATATTTTCCCCTCATCGTTATCTAAGTCTCCTATGCTCATGTCTTGACGGGAACCTCTTTCCCAGCAAAATAATAAGTACCCGAAACTAGTGTTATGAGCAACAGTTCTCGACGAACATATTGATACTATGATACAGCTAAAACGAATAGCAAGTCTCTCTCGTCTACCAGATCTGCCGAAAAACATTACGAACCCGACACAGTATAATCAAAAGGCAAGACTTCCCCAGGTAAGCGATTTGCGAAAATCATTTCTCAAGTCAAATATTAAGACAATTGAACAGTGGCATTCATTGGCTCTTCTTCTCCAGGAATCACTTCCCCAGGGAAATATTATGACCTTGACGGAGTGGCATCAAGGGGCAAGCTTTTCTCTACAGGACTTCATATTTCTCTAGGGTAGAGATACCCCGAGGAGGCGTGCCTGATAAAGACTTGCCCATCGATTCCTTTGTGTCATGTACCTAATATTTTATTGGGGAAGTGATGCTTAAGGATGACTTTCTGGTCAGCGGGACTCCTCCGTTATCTAATAGTTCACTAAAGAAGTAATGATCGTGGAAATCTTGTTTGATGAACAAGTCCATGAGAGACTTTGACATCGACAAAGGAAAGAGATGCCCTCAAGAGCCTTTCGAATAAAAGAAGTGATGCCCACGAAAGGCCGAATTTCAAAAAGAATTATTTGAAGATCCATGCATTGTCAACACAAGAAGGCTTGGAAATAACAGCGATTTAAGGCCGACCCTAATTACACTGATAAAATTTATGTTGCCAACGACCTGTCTAAATAACATATAGAAGAAAGAACAGAGCTATGGTACGTTGCAAGGAAATTAAAAAACAAAGGAATCAACGCTTATCTAAGAGATCAACAGCTAAAGTTACAAGATCAATTCTATACGACTGAAAATGTTTCAGCTTTGATCAGCGCTATTAACGATATTAACGAACACAACGAAATTCATGATACCAACGAAGACAGGCATAGAGACAGACAAGTGCGCTCAGACTCGATGGAATCATGTGCAAGCAGTACCAGAAAAAAAGAACTGGTTCGCCTAACCCTTGATCATCTACGCAAGAAAAGAAACGTAAAATTTACCAGAAATATAACAAAATTGTTTAGCATTTTCCCTCACAACACGCAAAATAATCCAGACAACAAAACGCAAATTCTCCGACGCCAAAAAAGGATCCCCCTCTTCAAATAAATATTTACTTTTGGAACATCCATAGACAAAAAAATATAGAAGACATCAAACCATTTCTGAATCCCAAAGATATTTTATGCATTTCAGAAACATGGTGCACCAAATAATCACCTACACTGGCAGCTGGAATGGAACATTTTAGGATAATCACCAGTCCTGCAAAGCGAAAAAAAGATTTGGGCTGTTCGAAAGGCGGCTTGGCGATATATATGATTATCAATGATTCCAAGTTCAAAAATATTCCGTTTTGTCTGTGCATAGCAATTTTTTTTATTAGAATTTAAGAAGGACGTCCTAAGTATATGATCAGATCGGTATATTTTGACCCAGAATCAGATTTCAGTAAGTTTGCAGAGATTTTTTCTATATGATGGTGAGTGACATACTTCAGACTCATGTGTAGCAGATCCTTTATTTTGAAACACATCCTCTCCATTTCTGATTTATCGAAATCAAACAAACTGTAAATTTGAATAAATGATTAAAATGTTAAAACTTACAAAAATGTAAAAATTTAAAGTATACAATTTGGATGATTTTATTTCATTTGATATTTTTAAATATATAACATGATTGATGCGCTAATCATGATTGATTTTTCTGTTCCATTTTTGTGGTTAGCATCAAGAGCGAGAAAATAGAGTGAGATGTGAGGTAACAGATATAAAACAACGAGTGCCGTGACAATAAAAAAATTAAAGGATAAAATAACGAACATAGCATTTTCTACTAAATAGTCAATAATAACGAACAACATTGGTGATATATAAGAATATGAGTCAAACATTAAAAATTTAATTAGAGAATCTAAAATGATATTATATAATGGACTATAGTTAGCCAAGTCAGTTATTATATGCAAACAATTGTCACCTTCCTTCTTTATAAAAAACATTTAAGCCACAAGTCGTTTAAATTCATTAGGTTCATGGTGTAAAACTTGAACATGACTCCAATCGAATTGATGTCTAGTTTGGACCTGATGTTTCTCGAGTACCTCATGGTTCTTTGGATTAATAATTTAATAGTTGTTATAACTTTCTCATTAAAAGAGGGCGAAGAATTATTAATTTCTATTTTGTGAGGGAATTTAATTCTAAGATGATACGAATTAAACTCTGATAAAACTGAATCTAATTTTTCTGTAGGCAAAATAATAAACGTGTCATCCACGTATATGAAATATGCGTGTAAATTGAAATATACATTTTTAATTACTGCATTCTCTAGATCTTGCAAAACTAAGTCAGCTAAAGTTGTGTTTTAGTCATCAACAATTCTATTCCTTTCTTAAATTCAAACAAAGATAAGTCAAAAAAATTGTTTATGTTTATCCACCTACCAAGAACACTATTTTTAACCAAATATAATGTAACGTTGGCAAACAAAAATGATAAATACAATGATACCATAAAGTGATCCCGGGGAACGGATATTTTAGTAATTTCATTTTTAAACTCAAAAGAATTTCTTACTTGATATCTTGTAATTATTCAAGCTTCTTTAAAAATGTTATTAAAAAATTTCGTCATTTTTAAAGTTAAAGAGTTGATCCAAGAAACAGCAGGTCGCAACGGACAATCCTGTTTATGGATTTTTGGTAAACCATATATTCTAGGAATGTTAGTTTCACGAACCAAGATATTATTTTATGTTATGTTCTTATGTTCTATCTTTTCTCCTAAATAACCCTTAATTCTCCACTCGTCTAATTTATTGAAAATGTCTATTTTTAATTTAAATTCTGGGTTCTAATCTAACTTTTCAAATGTTGTGACATCATTAAGTAAACTATTCATTTTATTAATATAGGAATCCTTATTAAGAATAACCGTAAGTTCACATTATCTGCGTGAGTTATGAGTAGTTGTTTACTGGATTTAATAAAAGATTGAATTTTTTTAATTTTTTGTTTAGTAACAATTGCAAAAATTAAAAAAATGTAGACATCGAATCGTAAATCATGAAAAAATAAAATAAAACCTAAACCAAATAACCGTACGCCCTCAAATCCTATGTTCCCAACCATTATACCTTCAAACCAGGGATATGCAATCCCCATCTCACAAACCCTACACACCTCAATGATACGCTCATAAACCTTAGAGTGTCGAACCATCGACCTCCAAACCCTATCCCGTTAAAACCTAAAATCCGCAAATCTTGGACCCTTAGGCCCTAGGACATTAAATGCTACGTTTTGAAACCCTAGAAAAATACATCTTCCACCTTTAAGCGATAGACGTTTAAACCGCATATTGATAAACAAACCCTACCCACTTAAACAATATACTTATCAACCTCAGGCACTTGAACCCTAGATCATCAAACCTAATATTTCCAAACCCTAGGTTCCTAAACCATAGACGTTTGAACCGTGCCTTAAACCATGAAATTTAAATCATATTCTAAGGTTAGACTGTTCAAAGTTCACTTGTAAATTTGTGGATCTATGGTTTAGGTCTATACAGTTTGAATCCTCTGATTGCCTGCTTACAAGTTATGCCCAAGATAATAATTTAAAATCAACTAGTGGGTTTCACTGCTTTGCTGAGATCACGAATATTACAAGTGCGTGAAACTTCCTTTTTGGACAAGATGACATAAAGTACACAGAAAACTATTGCGAACACTTTGGATATCGGTGATCTTCTAGCGCTTTCCTAATAGCAGGGGTTCGTGTGTCTATTTTAAAATGAGGAAAATTACGGTTTACCACTGTTAATAGATATAAAGAAAAAGGAAAATTAAGCATGAAAATAAATAAATATTTGTAAAATCTTCATTAAGTTCTTTTTTAAAAATACATAAATTATGTTAAGATGACTTATGTCATATAAAATTGATTTCAAAGAAGTGAAATGCAAGTACTTAGAGTTGTATTGATACATCATAATCAGCTTTAGAGTAATGTAACTTCGTTCGGATTCAGACATTTTTTTGAAACATTCTATTAGCTCTATCCATTGTTAAATATTGCATCAATCATCATTTTCTCACGCTAGTTCTAGTCGTAGTAACGGACAACTCAATTTATTCCATAAAGTTGACAAAGTCTGAGTATAAGAATTCAGCCGCTGCTTTGCCAAAGTCCATAAGACTTGCCTCGAAAATTAGAAGTCCAGGTTGCTGAAAAAAACTCGAAACTGCTTCTTCTGAAATAGAAAAATCAAAATGTTGTAGGTTGTGCATGTCACTGGCTATGTTAAAAAAACTGATAACCTCTTAAATCTAAATTGGGTACCAACATCATTGCACGGAACAATTTTGCAGGTAACCAAGTGTCCGTCCATGTCGAATGGCACGTCCAATGGCACGTGCAGATATGGCACACGCTTAACTGCCCATTAAAATTAAGGCTTGTGGTATATGTGCACGCACACAGTTGGAGCACTATTTGGGCACGTAGCCGTGGAAGTTGCAAATTATAATATTTCGATTGAGACGTACCAAAGCATACTCTTTCTTTCCAGACCAATGTAATTTAGAGTATAGACTAATCTGAAAAGAGTCGGATTATACCTTTGTACTTTCTGCAGTTATTTCATTCAATTTTATAGAAAAAAAGTTTAAGATTACTCTGTTAATTTTTTCACGGCAAACATGCCTTCAAACTGACATCAAAATATTACCACAAGGATTTTATGATAAACCATCATGCAATTGTGTACTCAATAGAAAAATTATTGCTTTTTCTTGTTGCAGATATCAGTGCACAATTCGATTGTTTACCTAATGGTGACCCTCTACCTATTCCTGGTTCCGTGAATTCTAGTTCTGCTAACAGGAATCGTTCTACTAGTAGAACTCATTATGCTACCAGGTTTTCACCCTATGCCGAGCATTCTCCTCGTACGGGGGCTGGGTCTTCTACTATGAGGCAGTGTTCTTCACAAATACATGTACTTGACTGTGGAGACCTTGCACTTTTTAGGCTTATTCCCAACACCAATCCATACCGGCAATTGGAAATTCAAAGATACACTTTCCCTGCTGATAAACCCATTTATTTGCTCGGAAAAAAACCATTTGCTCTTAAGAACATGCCAACTGACGAACAAAAAGTATTAGCAACTTCGAACAGTGATGTCGTTGCAATACTGGTACAAAACACATTTTTTTCGCGGAATATATAATCACGAAGGAAAACGGCGAGCGATCATGAACATAGAAAGCGGTGAAGTATTTCATATGAGCCCAGAGCTAGCCGATGAACACGATTGCTAACAGTAAAAGAATCTCTCGTTTTTAAAAAAAGATTTAAAAAATTAGGTATTTATTTTCCTGCAAAAATTTTTTTTTAAAGAAAATTATTTGACACTTTTATGTGTAAATAATAACTCTGCTATGGGGGTCAATAGATTTGAAAAGAAAAAAGCGTTGAGAATTAGATTGATGCTAAAATTGGTCAATTTTGCCCCACTGTGCGTGGGCACGTTCTTCTCGTGCGACCATCGCATCCTTTCCAGGTTTTCCATTTAGACTCATATAACCCAGTCACTAAGGTCTACTGGAGCTTCAGAAATAAACCTGAAGGATCTATTTAATCTGAAAGGAGACAGCAAGATAAAGTTACTTTTGTGCGTGGTGGGGAGTGCTGGAGGTAGAGTGTCGATGGAGGCCAGGCTTACCAGATGGAGCCCTGAGCAAATCGCTCAAATTGCCAACTTAAGTCGTTCAAAATCGTCCAACCCTAGATCCCTTGGTTACAAGTTATAGCCAAGATAATAACTTAAAATTTCCTAGTGGTTTCCACTGCTTTGGCGAGATCATAAATTCTATTATGAATTTTTGAGTTAGTAAACTGAAGATGAGTATGCTGGAATACATTTTTAACATCAAAATTCAATTCCCTTATTTCGCTCGATAAATACTAGCACTACATTTTTTTTTAATATTTGGTGCTCCTTCTTTTTAAGGGGACATTCTGGTAACCATACCGAAGAAGCCGCTATATTTTTGAATTTTTAATTCTGAACGTTTTATTCATTTTATACACTTTTTCTGGATAAAAATGTCTCTAAAATTAGTAGGTCCGACTTGTTGAAAAAATCTCGTAACTCTCGAAAATAAAAAAATAGTAGTTTTTTCACAGTGTTTCGTAAAAAAATATAGTAAAAATTAAAAGTTGTAAATAAATTTTATAGGGGTCATATCCTTGTTATACTTAGCCTACATCTTTTTAGGTTTTCTGTTTTAAGTGGCTCAATTCCGAGATTATTTCAACAAGCCAGGACCTGCCTACTTTTCAAACCGTTTCGTTTAACTGACGTTTTGGTGTATAAAAAAGTAGACAATTAATAAAAAATGCCATTAAATCTATTTCAGGAGTGCATTTGGAAAGCTTTAGAAATTTTACATTAATATCTTTCTTAATGATCTAATAAAAATTCCACAAAAGTAGCGTTTTTTGGTAGATACCAGAATGGCTCCTTAAACAGAAGTGTTCTCCATAAAGTAAATTTGTTTACTCTAAAAAGTTTTGCATAAAAAGATATTTTTTAATTCACCGACTAGTGGAAGACACTATTCGAAAATTTAATTCCACGTCAAAGTAATCACATTGGATAGTTTTCCCCCTACAGACATTTTTCTAGGAAGAGAGGAAAAACGCTCGGTATCCAAAAAAATGTTTATTTTACTATTTATTAAATTTAGATATTCGAATCTTAATGTTTGAGCTTGGCTTCAACATCGTTAAAAAGTAAACCAGTTCGGACTGGAATCATTTTAAAATACGAATTTCTATTTCTAAAGCTTTATTAACATAGCCTAAATTCATGTTAAAGCAAACTGAAAAAGAATATCAAACTGATAACTCATCAGGCTATGGAATTATAACCTACACTCATATCTCTTACAGTGTAATAAATGTATTTTGTACAGAGCGTTTCTTTATAAATTATAGCGACACTCATTCAGATATGTCGAAATTCAACCTTTAGGTGTTTTGATGAATTTAATATCATTTCTCCGTTTCACAGATTAGAAATAACAATTAGTCTATAAAAATTCTTTTGTTTTCATAATTTTCCGGAAAACCTATCCCTCCACCTGCAAACCTCATCAGGGCATCTTTTCCCCTCATCGCTATCTAATTCTCACATGCGCATGTCTTACAGGACATCTTTTTCCCAGTAAAATAAGACGTATCAGATACAGGGGTTATGCGCATCACTTTTTACAAAAATGATAAGACCATGACACAGTTGGATCGATGAGCTAAGACTTCTCCAGGCAAGCCGCCCGCAACCATAATTTCTTCAGTGAAATGTTAAGATCATTGCACAGTGGCATTTATTGGCTCTCCTTCTCCAGACATCACTTCCTTAGGAAAATAAATTGAACCGGATGCAATAGTATGGGCAAGAAATTCTTTCGCGCGTTTCTCTTCCCCAAAGAAATATGATCCCGACGCAGTGGCATCGACTGGCAAGCTTTTGTGTGCAGGAATTAATATTTCTCTGGAGTAGAGATGCCCCGGGGAGGCGTGCATGATGAAGAGATGCCCATCGATTTGTTTATCTCATGTACCTAATATTTGGTTGGGGAAGCATATCACATCCTGAATAAGAATAAATGTTCAGATTCGCAACAAGTCTATATTATTGTTTAGTTTATTGTTTTTTAAAAACAATATTGCGAAAGTAAAAGGATGAATAGGTGATATATAGGTAACCGTTTTTTGTGATAAAAATATTTGTTTGGGAATTAGCTTGACAGTGATTAAAAATTTGCTGAGGCACTGTTCGTTCCGGATATAAAATGTATCTTTGCGATTTTCGAATATGCTTCGTCAATACCAGATTTCCCTGAAACCTAAAACGTTATGTGAATTGTGACATAAGTTGTAAATAACTCAGTAGATAAATTTGTTCTCTAAAATTGATTCGTAATGAAATGTAAATATCTCCAAACGAAAAGCTTGAGGCCTTTAAATTATGAGATAATGACTGTCGGGTGTAAGTATTATATAATCTAAAGGAGCGGTAGCGTATTTGTTTCTTGAATTCTTAATTAATACGTCCAACAGGTTCTCTCTTGATTTTTAAATATGTGGATTGTTTATATTTATGCCTTATCTTATGCATTGATCCTCAATTCTTTTGGTAAATATAACAATGCCATATATCTATAATTTAAGTATCATTTTTTGACCTTACGCAAGTCAGTATTTGTGACATTTAATAACCTTATTATCGCAATAGCTGTTTTCTGCCATACATTTTCTGAGTTGGTTTGAATTAATCACAAATTGGATCTGAATTCACTACCGCCGAATTAAAAAAATATATTTCCTATACGAAATATAATTTGAAAAGTGTCTCAACTGAGACGGCATCCATAAGAATTTTAAAAACTGATATCCGCCTCAATCTGAATAGAGTACCGACATCTTTGCACGAAACAATTTTGTACGTAACGAAGTGTGCATGTCCATGTCGAATGGCACGTGCAATGTCACTTTATGCTAGAAGCTGCACAGGTATTACCCTGCCAATATGCCAATAACTGAATATCAGTAAATAGTTAATTCGACACGCCTACAAGCAGATATGGAACACACCTAACTGCGCATTAAAGTTAAGGCATGTAGCATATGTGCACGCACACAGTTGGAGCACTATTTGTGCACGTAGTCATGGAAGTTGTAAATTTTAAATAATTCGATTTAGACGTGCCAAGATATACTCCTTCTTTTCAGACAAATGTAATTTAAAAAATAATAAACTGTTCTGAAATGATTCGGAACTTACCTTTATACTTTCTGCAGTTATTTTATCCAATTTTATGGAAAAAATGTTTAAGATTTCTCTCTTAATTTTTTACTGGCGAACATCGCCCAATGACTTCAAACTGACATCAAAATATTACCACAAGGATCTCATGATAAACCATCATGCAATTGTGTATTCAATAGAAAAATTATTGCTTTTTCTTTTTGCAGATATCAGTGCACAATTCGATTGTTTACCTAATGGTGACCCTCTGCCTGTTCCTGGTTCCGGGAATTCTAGTTCTATTGACAGAAATAGTTCTGCTAGTAGACCTCATTACCATAGCAGGTTTTCACCCTATGCCGAGCATTCACTTCGTATGGGGACTAGGTCTCTTACAATGACGCAGCGTTCTTCGCGAATACATCGATTTGACTCTAGAGACCTTGCACTTTTTCGGCTTATTCCCAACACCAATCCGGACCGGCAATTTGAAATTCGAAGATACACTTTCCCTGCTGATACACCCATTCATTTGCTCGGAAAAAAACCATTTGCCCTTAAGAACATGCCAACTGACGAACAAAAAGTATTAACAACTTCGAATGGTGATGTCGTTGCAATACTGGTACAAAACTCAGTTCTTCGCGGAATATATAATCACGAAGGAAAACGGCGAGCGGGCATAAACATGGAAAGCGGTGAAGTGTTTGATCTGACCCCAGAACTAGTCAATGAAACTCCATTAGGCAACCCGCGTACAATAAAAAAAAATTTTCAGGTGCTATGTTTAAGTCAAGTATAAACTATGATGCTCGGTATAATTAATTCAGTTAATAGAATGTTAATATAAAATATAATATTATTGCCGATCCGAAGGCGGATTAAAATGTTACAAGTTGCTTCTCACTGCACAATTTCTAACAATAAAGATTCTCTCCTTTTTGAAAACAGATTTTAAATATTATTTTCTTATTTTCCTGCGAAATTTTTTTTAAGAAAATTTTTTTGAAACTTGTAATTATGTGCATATAATAACTTTGCTATAGAAGACAATCGAGTTGAAAAGAAAAAGGTGGATCATCGGTTTCGTTTCTTGCTTCATGTTCCATAGTTCTTATGATAATGAATAATGTGAAAGGGTCACATTTTAGTTATTTTGTGCTTTCGTAAACATATTCGCTTATCTTGCTTTTTGAAGTGTAGAGCGTTTTTCTTGAATCTGTCCCGAGAAAGGACTGGAGCCCGGCTTAAAGTGGTTCGTTTAAAGAAGTAGTTATTTAGGAAAGAGCAGGTTGTACGCGAATAGGTGGACCACAAAATTCTACTATGAAAAAAAATAGTGGTGTTACAATACGTTGGATCATTATTAATAATATATGCGAATCGTTCATACTATTGTATTATATTTGGCGTTTATCCTCAATTATATTGGTAAATATAGTAATGAATTATATTTCTATTTTATGAATTCTTTCTTGACGTATACATAAATACGTATTTTAAAAACCAGAAAATAGTTTGCGTTAACGCGGGCCAACTGTACATATCGATTTTCTTCGGAACGATTGTGCATGCGCAAAGATCGTACAACTTGAAAAATCTTTAATTTAAACACGACGTAGAAAAAATGTGATGGAATTTTCCAATTTTCAACATTTTAAATAATATCGTCCTTGCATTGGGTTGAGAAGGCAATGCGATAATATTTTAATTGCATTTACTTCTGAAATTAGATATTTCTTTATTTGCATGATGAAATTTTTGTTTTAAATTTTTTCTAAATTGAAGTTATAGATAAGTTTTAAAACGTACAAGCCTCCACCACAAAATCAATACCTTCCCCGGCATTTCTAAAGCAAAGATGGCGTCGAAACCGAATGTCACTATTCCCATTTTTATGGCTTTCCTGAGAACCTATTTTCATATTAGTAAAGATCATCCAGTCATGTCTTGTGAGGATATTCCTTCCTCAGTAAAATAATAATAGGTATTCAAAACAGGGACTATCAACGCGCGAACCTCTTCCGAGAATCACTTCCCAAAAAATATATCCCACATAAAGGGCTGCAATGGGCAAGCCTTCTCCGGGTATCACTTCTTCAGAAAAATATTAAGACCATGGCACACTGGCACCGACGGGCAACTCCTTTGGAAAATAGCTTTCTTTAAAAGCACCTCTGCAGTAAAGTAGGAAGACTCTGACAGGCCTTTCCGGTTTATAACATGTTTAGTGCTTCTGGGTAGTAACTTCGCACTATAAATTGATGACCTGGTAAAAAATTACTTTTCCAAAAAACTGTATCAATTTTGAAATATTTTTCTGGGGTACTCCTCATTCAGCCGGATAAGTGAAAGAAATCGTTCTCCTGATGAACCTCGTTCTTCTAAAAGATTGTCTAATGCCGCTGAGCCTACTCTTCATGTTTGGCTATAGGTCTCCTTCTGTCAGGCATTGTTCTTCACGCATAGTTGGAATAGCAATTGAAGAACTAGGACTTCTTCTTACACTTTTCCTGCCAATAAATTAATTTGCTTACTAGGAAGAAGACCATTTAGACTTGTGCCTATGCCAATCGATAAACAAAAAGTAGTAACAACTTCGACCTTCGACCGGAATTAATATAAAAAAATTTATTCGCTATAAACAAATTTACGAGGAAAAGTGCTTTCTCAAGTACTACTAAGGCATGGGAATTATATCCCACTGAATTTTCTAAAATGACAACAAATGTAATTGTATTTTTTATTTAAGGCGTTAATTAAAAAGCTACCCAAGGCTTACTATACACCTTTAAATTGTAGATCTACAATCTCTATATCACAAATCCTACACACCTAAATTATACGCTCTTAAACCTTAGAGAGTCGAACCTTCGACCTTCAAACCCTATCCTGTCAAAACCCTAAACCCTTAAATATTCGACCCTTAAGCCCTGAGGCATTAAATCCTACGTTTTGAAACTCTAGAAAAATATATCTTCGACGTTTAAACGAAAGACGTATAAGCCGTATATTGATTATCAAACCCTACACTAGGTCATCAAACCTAGGTCATCAAACCTAAGATTTTCAAACCATAGGTTCCTAAACCATGGACCTTTAAACCGTGGACGCCTTAAACCATGGACCTTAAATCATAGTCTAAGGTTGGAATGTTCCAATTACACTATGGAATTGATATGATGTGCAAGGTTTGTGATAATAGGTTTTGTGGATCTATAGTTTAGGCGTGGTTTAAGAACTGGAGGTTTGAAAATAGTAGTTTTGATTGCCTAGGGTACAAGTGCCTAAGGCTGGTGAGTGTATTGTTCAAGTGTTTAGGTTTTTTTATAATAATATACGGTCAATGCGTCTAAAGTTTAAAGGTTAAAACAAATATATTGGTCTAGGGTTTCAGATACAAGATTTTTAAATCCTAGTCTTAAGGGTCTAGGATTTGGGAGTCTCTAAAGATATTTATCTATAGGGGTATGTAGCAATTTTTTTCATAATTCGTTGAGAATTAGGTCAAGGCTAGAATTAGTCCATTTTGCCCCATCTGGCGTCAGCACGTACTTCTAGTGCGACCATCGCATCGTTTCCAGGTTTTCCATTCAGACTCATTTAACAGAGTCACTAAGGTATTGGATCTTAAGAAATAAACCCGCAGGATCTGTTTAATCTGAAAATAGTTAACAGGATAAAGTAACTTGCGTGCGTGATGGTCAAGCGCTGGAGGTAGCGCGTCGATGGAGGTCAGGGTTACCAGATGGAGCCTTGAGCAAATCGCCCAAATTGCCAACTTAATTCGTTCAAAATCGGGTACCACTGCTTTGGTGAGATCGCGAATATCACAAGTGCATGAAATAGTTCTTCCTTTGTTCTTTTTGGCAGGATGACATAAAGTACGCAGGAAACTAATGCGAACACTCGGGAATTCTGTGATCCTCTAGCGCTTTCTTATTGGCAGCGGTTGGAGTCTCTATTTCAAAATCAGAAAAATTACTGTTTACCGTTTAATAGTTTAATACTGTAAACAAATATAAATAAAAAGAATAATTAAGTATAAAAATAAATTAATGTTTGTAAACTCTTCATTATGTCCTTTTTAAAATTACATAAATTATACAAAATATCTCAATATAGATTTTTTATTTAACAAAAGAAAATAGGATGTGAAATGGTTTACGTTTGAACAATTTCGTAAACCTACCATTTCATAAACTTCTATTTGAATATTATAAAATTGAATAGCCTTAGGACAAGGTTTCAACTTTGAAGTTACTCTATTTCACAAGTTTTTAGAAAAAGTATGAAATCTTACCATTCTTGTCCATTTAGAGTGGCATTTTTTTATCAGTTATTCAATATAGGTGTGCAGCCTTTTGTTCGAATTTCCCAGTACGAATCATTGCGTAAACTTATCGATTCAAGATTCGGTACGAGGAATATCATTGATGAGCAGCTGCCTCCAGTGGGTACACGATATAGCTAATATCGTAAATACGAGTAATAGGAAAGAGGATTTTTTAAACACCGCCAGAGATTTATAAATGCCCCATTTATTTTCGAAAACACTCTGTTTTACCCGGTGGACTGTTAGAAAAAGGTCAGTCATTAGTATTATAAACACGTATCCTGTTGTTCTTCAATTCCTTGATAATTTAAGTTGATCGAAATCTGATGTTTCTGCAAAGGATGGTGGACTGCGTGAACAATTTTTGAAAGGTGAAACTTATTTAGAACTGTTGTTCTGTAGAGTCATTCTTGGTTGCGCAGAACAGTTGGCTTTAGCGATAGAAACACCTACCCAGGCAGAAAGCGTGACTATTGCTTGTGTGTATGAGACCGTACTTTATTTGCTGAGTCTTCGGAATGAAGAATGTTTTGACAAATATTGGGCAGAAATGGAAAAAGCTAAAGAAAATTTTCAACTAGCAGACATTTCAAGAGCTCGGCCAACAAAACTTCCATAAAGATATGAACACCAGCAGAATGCTGGTTTGCCAGTGGTACTCTCAAAAACATAAAATATGCGGAAAATTTTCTATGAGGTAGCAGACCAGGTAACTGCACAGATTACAGAACACTTTACACAAATCGACATGAGGAAGCTCAGCTTGTTGGAAAGTGTGTTTTCGCAAGACAGGAAAATATTGTTGAATGACAAAGAAACGAAGAAACTGTTGCAAGAGAATGGTTTTGAGGTAGATACTTTGCAGTTAGACATGAAAATTTTTGAAAGAACATGCTCAGAAAAAGTAAAATGCCTGAAAGACATTGTTGATTGCTACTGCCAGATGCCAGCAGAAACAAGAAAACTATTTGCTGAGGCATAGAAGCTTTTGAAGTTAATAATGGTGTGTACCTACTTTAGCTGCTACAGCTGAAAGATCATTTTCGACCTTGAAAAGATTGAAATCTTTTTTGAGAACTACTATGAAGCAATCCCGCCTCAATCACTTCGGCATTCTTCATATCTATAAAGAACTGCTTAAGAATTTGAATTTTGCGAACCTATGGGATGAATTTGTAGGAGTCAATAACTCAAGGATACATATTTTTGGATAAACATATTGTACATATGTATTTAATATTAACACGGTATTATAAATAAAGTATCAATAATTATTTACAATGAATATAAATGCAATATTATAAGTTATGAAAAGATTTTAAATCCAATAAAATGAGTAATACAATATCCAACATCCAATATAACAAATGCAACGAATTTTATACCTAAATTTCTTATTTGTTACTATTTATTACTTAATGTTTATTCTTTATTAATTATTTATATACAATTTTTATACAGTATAATATAGTATAATATATATAAATCTATGCATCTGCTGTCCCCCCTAGAAAAAGGGTTCCGTTGCTCCTGATTAACAGATTGCCTCAAAGATCCTTTAAACCGACCTGCAACAACTAGGTGGAATTCTCTACATGACTGCATTTGTCAAATGTATTTTTTGAAAGAAAAATTGGCATGTCACGAAGCGAAGCAGATTTTACAGCCAAAAACGCCATAGCACATGGGAGACTTCGATTATTTAGAAGAATATCTCGAATGGGATAAATCAATCGCTGAAGGCACTGATAAACTTCAAACTGAGAAGGAATGCTATTATGGTTATCTTCTACCAGCTTTAGTGGGATTAAATAGAACATTATTTTCACTGGTAAATGAAAATAGAATTCGAGGTCCTAAAGGTTTGATTAAGCAATTAAACGATGCATTAAAAATAAGATTTCAAGATTGTTTTAATATTGAAGGCAATGCTATATATGTAGCCACGGCAGCAGTACTGCATCCAAGATATAAAGATATAAATTATCTTGGTTGCAATGTTTCAGTTTAGAATATCAAGAGAAGATGCAAAATTTAATCGAAAATCTTAGGTATGACCGCAATAGAACATGACCTGTGGTCGAAGAATACAAAAAAGAGCAAGACGATTTTATTAATTTCGGTGAAAAACCAGTCAATTTTCTATTAACTATATTACTATTACCTCAATCAAAAGGAGAGAATGAATTATTGAGCCTAAATTTAACCGATTGACTAATTTAGATTTTGAAAGAACAATAATGAAAAAAGTATTATTACTCATAAATTATACAAGCTTACAGAAATTTTGCGCACCAAATCTTATTATGATTTTCCCATGTATTTAGGGCTACCAAGCACGAAAATCACACTTAAAAATTTTTTCATGAAAGCATTTTCAAGATATCATTCTTCGAGATTTTTTTCAGTTTTCAGAGTTCTTTCAAGTTTATGTTTTATATTGTTATAGCAATAATAGCTGTTTATGTCGAAAAAATCATTATTCTTATTTTGGCATATAAGTTTTGAGGGATTTTAATCTTTAATTAACTTATCTTAACATAATAATAAACTTAAAATAAAGTTGTATAAATTTTTAAGTAAAACATTCACTATCTATATATTCTAACCTAAAAGTGAGGCTAGAACTTGTAATTCATTTTTGTTCGTCAATCATTCATATTTTTTGCATATTTGACATCAAATTTTTTGCTATATACATTAATAGAAGTTGATTACAGCTTACAGTGGATTGAAGCTTATTTAGTCTAGTTTTTTTTCGAAATAGTAGTAAAATAGTGTGATTTAAAAGAAAGTGTAAAATAGTGTAAATAGTGTAGTGAATCCGAGGCTTGTCACTGTATTCTAGATTGTACTTTCAATCTAACA
>JAAAKG020080232.1:0-16837 GCA_010014905.2 Druon quercuslanigerum | reverse complement strand
AAAAAATGTGATATAAAAAACATAAGTTGGAATAAAAAAGAACATCAATAATAGATAAATCAGTCAATTCCAAACACCCACCAAAGAAATAAATGTTCAACCAAAAAAATTATATCTAAACAAAGGAATTCAACTTTGAACCCAATAGCTGAATTTTTAACGATGAATGATTTTTACTGATTGTTTGATTTTTTAACCAAAAGGGAATAATAAGCGACCAGCCAGTTGCATTTTGAATAAAAAAGTATGAAATCGCTACCAAAGTAGATGAATTTCCGAGTCAAAAATACGAATTTCTATCAGAAGAGTTGAATTTTTGACCACGAAAGATTTCTCTGTTAAGGGAATGCTCTGCGGTGACCACGTGCCAGAACCAGTAGTCGGTTATGAACATTTTTTTTGGTAATAGATTTAATGCTTTCACAGTAATTGTCGCTCTTAAAGATTGGAATTTAGGAAATGAGAAAATAAATTGCGTTTGTATATTTATTTTGAGTAATAATTTTTAAAAAAATTATCCGAGTAAATGTATTTAAAATTTGACAGATTAAATAAAAAGCACTTAAGAACGTCTGTGTACATCAAAGTGTTGATAATTACGGAAAAAAGTTTTCTGGCAAAATACTATAGGAACAGGAAAAAACGTTTGAACGTCGATAAAGTAGATACCTCAATTAAAAACAATTGAGGAACAGTTTAGAATGTGAAACTTGAAAAACCATCCAAGTTTCATCTTGAGAAGTGTGTATCTACAGGAAATAATTCACATTTTTAATTTTATTTAACGTTTTAAGAAGATTTTATAAAATTCTTTATAATTTTCAAGATTTGGAGAAATTTTAAAAGATTTCTAAACATGTAATAAACATTCCACGAATCAAATAAGATTTTAAAAACATTTTAACATTTTCGAAGATTTCACAAAAATTTTTTAAATTGCACAAAGATTTCACAAAGCTTAAAAAGTGTTCACAAAAGTTCATGTGCTGACCGTGCACGTTAACCAATATATGGTCCGCATAGCCTATAGCGTGGTGGCCTTGACTCGTGAGTAGATGAAGAAGTTCATCTACAACGAAGAATCACAGCAGGGATGATAAAACACCTCCCTGCGGACATCCCGAGTCAACGGTTACACATAAAGTGGTAGCACCTTAGTTGTAGTTAGGTTCCTATTTGCCAAAATGTGGCAGGTCCATTCTGCAACTGCCATAGGCACTCCATGTGAGATCATGGCCGCCCTGATCACCTCTCCTGAGGTGCCGCTAAAGGCTCCTTCAATCTAAAGGTTCCAATCGCAAGGCCTTTCAGCTTCAGTTGTCCTTCGATTAGGTTAAATGCTGTACTTAGGACCGTCTCCGTCGAGTAACCAGCCCTATAGACATGCTGATGTTTGTGAAGTGGCCTACTTGACAAGAACTTATCGCAGATATACCTGTTCACAAGTCTTTATACAGTTTGTAGTAGGAAAGATGTGAGGCATGGGACAGAAATCCTTGGGTGAAGTATACCCAAACCTGCCTGCTTTCAGAATAAAAACTACTGTGGTACCCCTCCATGCCGCCAGAACATAAAACAAAGTCAGACTAGCCGTAGCCAGTCTAACAATCGGCGCTATGATGATTTCACCAGCCTTCTGTGTGACCCGGGAGACTTGTGTAACAATCTCGTTGGCTAGCCGCGGATTCGGGCCCAGTTGAGCCACAGGTGAGTTTAATTGCCTCGGAGGTGTCCTCCACTCTTCTCCTAACTTTGTAAAGCCCGAAAAATGTGCCTTGATCAGATGAGCCAAGGTGTCTCCGTCCAACTCTGAGTATCCCTCGCCGGACATTTTCAGAGATCCGAGAATAGCGTCCGCATTTCGAGTAAGCAGCTTATCCAGTCTAGCCGCCTCTGCTCCCTTCTCGATATCTGTGCAAAAGCTGGTCCAGATTTCATGCTTTGCGTTACGTATTGCACTCCTGTATTCATCCCTTATTGCCTTGAATGAGGTCCAAAGGTCCCCCGTTTTGCCAGTACTGGCACGTCTGAACCTCTCTCTGATTGTCCTGCGAAGGCCTTCGAGTCTCCCATTCCACCAGTGTGTCTTCCCAGCGTTTCAAACTCTTGAAGGTCGATAGTTACTTTTATAAGTAGATTTTATGGCTTTAGTGTAAGTCTCGGCCGCCATCTCCAGAGTGTCCACGTCTCTAATTGACCTGGGCACCTCTAAGAGTGTACTTCTTAGTTCCGTGGAATACTGAACCCAGTCCATTCTTCTTGGATTTCTGGCCTATTTAGGGCCACTTTGTCGGTTTGTTGGGCCGCCTTGTGCCTCTTCACAGGCTAAGCCACCCCCGATGGGGTGCTATCCGAGCCCCTTCCCCGCTTCTGCGCCCCAGTGCTGGTTATCGGTGCTTTAGTTGCCGATGTGCCAGATACCGCAGCTGCTCTACCAGCCCGCTGTGCTTGCATCTTCACTCTCCCTTTCTGGCAACCGTTAAAGCGTTTTTCCTTGGGGGACTGATTGGCCGCTCCCATTCCCCCCAGGTGCCAAAGTGACACGGGTGGAACACTCAATGAATACCCGTTTGCAGGCCACCATACCAATCGAGGGCTGTTTCTTGGTCGCTCCGCGGTCCGCAGGTTATTCCTGTGCCTATTCCAAGAACTGAAATCAGTCTGGGGGGGGGGGGGCCTTGACCCAGGGATCCAGAAGAACCATGCTAACTAGGCTCTTTCACCCTTCTATCATGCTACAATCATACGTACCAGGTGAGCCCGTCTATAGGGATCTTTTTAACCACCCTGGAGAGCCCGTTTTTAGGGATCCTTACATCCATATCCATACGCATGCAGGCCCAGATCCTTTTGACCCCTATGTATCTCACGCGTAAGCCTCTCCACCAACTACAAGGTCTTACAGTCCCTAGGGAAGGTCCAAAGGATTTGAAAAGATTTCAAATGATTTCTGGGGATTTTAAGCTTTCTCAAGAAGGATTTACAAAGGTTTCAAAAGGTTTAAAAAATTTTCAAAAGATTTGTAAGCTTTTCAAAGTGTTTCAAAATGATTTATTATAATTTCGAAGATTTCTCAAAGATTTCAAAAATTTCTAAATATTTCTAAATCTCGAACAAAATTTTCAGAAATCTAGAAAGGCTGTTATAAAATTTTAATATATTAGAAAGATTAAAAAAAATTTGCAAAGACTTTAAAAAACCTTTTAAAGTTGCCACAAAGATTTCAAATCTTTTAAAAAATTTTCACAAAGCTTTCAAAAATTTAAAAGAAAAATGAATATTTGTAAATAATGTAAATTTTAATATATTCAGTATACTTAAAAAAATTATCAAGAATTTTACATACCGTTCAAAGTTTTCGCAAAGACTTTAAACGTTACAGAATTTGCAAACATTTCAAAATATTTCAAAATTTTAACAAAGTTTTCTAAAATCCTCAAAAATCTTGGAAAGTTTCAAAAGATTTAAAAAATTTCAAAATCTTTCAAAATATTTCGAAAAAATTAAAAAGATTTCACAACAATTATTAATTATTTCTAAACATTTAACTTTCAAAGTTTCAACTAAATTTAGAATATTTCTGAAGATTTCGCAAGACTTTACAATTTTTTACACAAATTCAAATATTTATCAAAGATTTAACAAAAACTTTAAATGACTTTAATAATTTAAGAAAATTTCAGAAAGGTTTCGAAGATTTTAAACTTCACAAATGTTTCTAAATTTTCACCAAGATTTACCAAAATTTCAAAAAGCTCAGAAGATCTTATAGATCAATATATTCATAAGATTTTTAAATTGTTAAAAAAGAATTTCATAAGTAGTGGGAATTGTTAATGCTGAGTTTTTCTGATAATTGTGGTAAAATTTGAGGTGAGTGAATTGTGGTAGTGTATAGAAGGGTTTGGATGTGAGATATTGTTTGATGGATTGTGAAAATGAATAGGGGGCGATGATATCTTGAGGATTTGGACAGATTTGTGTCAAAGTTGAGGTTACTGAATTCATCGGGTTAGTCGTAGCAGGGATAGGTAGATACTTAGAAAGACAAGACAGGTACCAGAACGCAACGATAGATAGAGACAGGGAAGGATAGAAGGCGGGCAAGTTTGATATTGGATTCATGGATAGCGAATAGAGTAAAATCGAAGAAAAACCGGATTTAGAGCAGGAAAGAATCTAATATACAAAAAGGGGACATCAAAGAAAAGAAGGCAAGGGTGAAGTACAAGAAAACTGTAGAAAAGGAGATATTAGAGCAAAAAATGTTGGATTGTTTGAGACTTTTATCAAAAGGAAGAGAGAGGAGAGGGAAAGCAGTGAAGAGAAGGAAGATTTAGGTTCGAGCTTAAAATATCCAAAGATGTTTAGCTCGCCACCGAAAAATCAAGAGTTTTGTAGAGAAGGTTGAGAATACTAAGGGGGCTGAAGAAAACGGAGATCAAATTGAAGATCAGATAAAAGAGGAAAGATTGAAATAAATTCGCAAAGTCATGATAGCTGATTAAGGAAAGAAATTAGGCGAGAAATGGCTGAACTTAGGAAAGAAATAAAGAAATGGAAAGAAGTCTGGGAACAAATAGAAAAGCGGCTGCAATCATTGGAGCAAAAACTAGAGAAGTAGGAAGATAATAACAAAAAGGTAGATGAGATGCAAGGTAAGATAAAGAATATAGAAAGCTCGAACAGGGATCTTGGTGGGGGCGAGAGTGGGAATACGAGGAAAGAGCAACTGAGATAAATAGAACAAAGAATAGAAAAGAAAGAGAGTGAAGAAAGAAAAGAAAAATAGTGATAAACGGTATAAGATAAGAGGGAAAGGAGACGAAGGAAGGAGTGGAAGAAGTATTAAAACGGATTGATGCTAAAGTAGAGATAGAGGAAGAGTGAAGTGTAGGAAGGGAAAAGCGAAGAGGGTTGAGAATGGTACTGGTGATACTAATAAAATGAGAACATAAGAGGAAAGTGATGACAAAGAAGAGGATGTTACATGGAAGCTCAGAGCGAATAGAGGATAATTTGACATAAGTAGAAAGAAAGATGCAGTGTATAATATGGAAAATAGCGGAAGAGGAAAGAAAAAATGGAAGAAGAACATGGGTTAAATATGAGAGAATACAGATATACGAAGTATGGTGGGATTGGGATGAAGAAAGAGAAGAGTTAGTAAGAAAGAAGGTGCCGGGAAGCTAGAAGAGGAATTAACGGGATATAGGCAAATAAGAAATAGTAAGAAGCAAAAAGAGAAGATAAACGACTGTAGGAAGAATAGAGGATATGTTACTGGAATATGGCAGGATTGAAGAAAAAGGATAGGGAGCTTTTGAGAAAATTGACACATTGGGATGTAGTAATAATGATGGAGACGCAGCTAGATGAGAAGAAATAGGAAAGAGTAAGGGGAAGATTGCCAACAGGTTACAAATCTTAGTTCAAAATGCAAGGAGAAAGAATAAAAAGGGTAGAGCACTGGGCGAAATGGTAATAGGAGTGAGGGAAGAATGTATAACAAGGAAAGATAAGAAAAAGAGTAAAGAAAAAAAGAAGGATTAGTAGTATAAGAGGTAAAGATGGAAGGAGAGAAGTGGGAGATATTGGGGGTTTTTGTAAAGGGAGATATAGAACAGAAAGCAGAGGAGTTGAAAGAAATGATGGAAGAAAATAACGAAAAAAATTAAGCTTATAATAGGTGGGGATTTCAATGGGGGAACAGGAGATAGAGGAGGAAGGGAACGGGGAAAAGAGAGGAGAAGAAAATCAAAAGATAAGGCACTGAATGAGGAGCAAAAGAAGAGCTTGGAGGAATTAGGAATCTTAAACGGAAATGTAGATATAAATGGGGAGGGAGAATATACACGGTCAAGAGGAGAAATGGGAACGGTAGAGAAGAAGAAAATCAAAAGATAAGGCACTGACTGAGGAGAAAAAGAAGAGCTTGGAGGAATTAGGATGGTTTATCTTAAACGAAAATGTAGAGATAGATAGGGAAGGAGAATATACACGGTCAAGAGGAGAAATGGGAACGGTAATTGATTATGTGATAGTGGGTGATGCGGAGAGAGAGAAGAACAAGAAACTAGATGTAGTTCATTACATTGATTCGGATCACTTTCCCTTAATAAAGACATTAAAGAAAAAAAAGTAATAGCAATATGAATAAAAAGGGGAAAAAGGTAAAGATTGTAGGAAAAGGGAATTCGTAAATGCAACGAAAAGAACAGTTTAAAGAAAGAGTAAGAAATATCAAAATGGAAGAGGAAAATGTTCATGAGGAGATCGAAATAATGATAGGAGAAGTAAAAAGAGGATTAGAGTGCACAAACAGAGTGATCGAAAGAAGGAGGAAGAGAATAAAAGTTTTAAGGAAGAGGTGGAGAATGCTAGGACGAAAGAAGAGGTGTGGAAGGTAATAAATAGAGAATGAAAAAGAGAAAGAGTAAATCAAGATATTGAAATGATAGAATGGAAAAATATTTTTTGGATTTGCTAGGAGGAGTAGGGAGAAAAGTCAGGAAGAGAGGAAAATATGGTAGAGAAAGAGATGAGGCAGAGGATATAACAAAGGAAGCAATAGTCAAGGTGTTAGGAATAGTAAAGCATGGAAAGGCACCTGGTATAGATGAGATTCCAAATGAAGTATGGAAATATGGAGCGACAGAACTAGAGCAATGGGCATGGGTAATGTGTAATCGAGTATTGAGAGGAGAGGCGTGACCAGAGTTATGGAGAGAAGAAGTAGTGATACCAGTAGTGAAGAAGGGTAAATGAGATGAGGTTAAATAATATAGGAGTGTGACGCTGATGCCAACACTGTACAAAGTATATGTAACTGTTTGGTCGGAGAGAAAGAAGAAAGAAGTTGAGGAAAAAAAGATAGAACCACCGAAGCAGACAGGGTTTATAAAAGGAATGGAATTGATGGACAACATATATGTTCTACACTGTCTATTTAATAAGAGGATTAAAAGATAAAAGGGGGCAATGATAGCAATGTTGATTGATTTTAAGTAATATTAAATATTGGAAAAAATTGAACAAGTTTTTCATAGATTTTAGAAAGCATCAAAAATTCCAAAAGGTTTCAAAAATTTTAAATTATTTTAAAAGATTTCGCAACAATTTCTAAGTATTTAAAATAATTTTAAACTAATTAAAAAACCTCATAAAAATTTGTTTAAAAAGAAATTTCAAAGATTAAAAAAAAATATCGAAGATTCTGAAAGGCTTACAAATTTTTTTAAAATTTTAAATAATTTCTATAAAATCCACGAAATTTTAAATTATTTCTAAAGATTTAACAATAATTGATAAAGATTTTAAAAAGTTTTTACAAAAATTTTAAAGACTTTCACAGAATTTCCAAGTATTTGAAAGCATTTAAAAAGCTTTTACTAATTTCAAAGATTTCAAAGTTTTAAGAATTTGAAAAGATAAAAAAATCAAATAATTTAGAAAGTTTTCATAACAATTTCTAATTATTTCTAAAGATATAACAAAAATTGCATAAGATTTTAACACGTTTCAAATAATTTTAGGATATTTTACAAACCTTTTCAAAATATTTTACGACTTTTCAAAGTAATTTCGAAGACTTTCAAAGCTTGCACAAGGATTTAAAAAAAATTCGAAGATTTTAATAGGTTTCAAACATTTTAACATATTTTAAAAGACTTTAAATAAGTTAAAAAAATATAACAACAATTTCTAAATATTTGACAAATATTTAACAAAAAATGCACAAATCTTTTAAAATTTCCACAAAATTTTCTAAAGATTTCAAATAAGTGTAAACTATTTAAAAACATTTTCAATGATTTTGTAATTATTTTATGTAAATTTAAAGATTTGAAAAAGTTTGCATACAGTTTTTCATAGACTTAAAAATACATTGAAGATTCCCAAAGGTTTCAAAAATTTAAAATAATTTAAAAAGATTTTTCAACAATTTCTAAATATTTTAAATAATTTTGAAACCCTTTAAAAAGATTTTACAACAGACATGAATATTCAACAACACAAAAGAAATTATCATAGTAGTACAACTTTCAACGAAGTAGTTAAAGTATTATTTTTAAATGAAGTGAAAATAAAAGAAGAAAAGATTTGGGAAGTCCAAAGTGGGTTTATGCCAGGCAGGTCATGTACGAATCAAATATTTAGCTGAAGGCAAATCACAGAAAAAAGTTTGAGAGTAGGCAAAAAAGTATTCTGTGCATATGTTGACCTACAAAAAGCTTTCGACAAGGTAGACAGAAATAAACTTTGGAAATTTCTTAAAGAATATGGATTAAATGGATGGCTCCTACAAGCTATAAGAACAATATATACGGGTAGGAAAGCGAGTGTAAGGGTAAATGGGAAATTGAGTGACTGGTTCGATATTATTCAAGGCGTTAGACAAGGATGCGTTATGTCTTCATCGCTATTTATATTATTCATAGACAAGTGTTTATAGATGGCTCTTTTTGATGACGAAGGTTTGGATCCCGAAATGGTAAGGGTACGTGGGTTAGCGTTCGCAGATGATAGGTTGTTATGACAGAGTCAATCGAAGACTTGCAAAGAACGTTGAATAAACTGAAAGCAATCACAAAGAGCATGGGCTTCAAAATTAACGTAAATAACACAAAAACAATAATCTTCGAAGAAAAAAGAGAGAAAACAATATGCAACATTGTATCAAATTATGAGAGAATTAAACAAGTTGAGGAATTCGTTTACCTTGTTAGCTTATTTACTAGGGACGGGAAGATACATGAGGAGTTAGATAGACGAATAAAAGAAAGTAAAAAGCTTACTGGTGGAGGAGGCCTCCTTATCAAAAGTAAAAATATATCATTTAAGGCTAAAACAGCAATATATAATTCTATATTTGTACCGAAAACTATGATGGACAAAGTGAGCAACGAGATAATTCATTAAGGAATGTGGTGCGGAAAAAACGCTAGTTGACACATGGGAAAGAAATCGGTTAAGATGGTTCGGGCGTGTTGAGAGAATGAAGGATGGACGACTAACGAAACAGGTATATCAAGGTAAAGTAAATGGCAGCGTGCCCAGAGGCAGACCGCGGAAGGAATGGTTAGAATGTGTGAATTAGACCCTAGTTAGAAGGGACATAAGAAGAGTGATAGAAACATGAGACCCTGCATGAAAAAATGCATGAACTTGAAAGAAGCTAGAGAAGTATGCCAGGACAGAAAATTATGGCGGCACATAGTTAATAAAAAGAATTTTGGTAGAGTGAATGATGCCTAAAAAAACCTTGGATACTAATAAACCCAAGTAGGGAACCTGACATGACGACTTTGTGAGGATCTTCATTTGGAGTAATTGCTAGAGAGATTGATCAGCAACCTAGGCCGGAGCACTGTTGCGAAATCAACGTGTTATTTGAATAAACAACACCAGCATTCTAGATCAATCTAAAAATCCTATAATTCCTTCCTCACATTACTCCCTTCTACACCGAGTGAGTCGCGCCTAGCCCGAAAGGGAAATAGCTCAATGGTGTAATAATAATAATGTTTGAATTTGTAACTAAAAAGATAAATTTACAAGCCTAAAATGGTGATTTTCTACAAAAAAGTGGAATTTCCAACAAATAAGTTAATTTATAATCAAATAGGTGTATTTTCAAGAAAAAAAGACGAATTCTCAACAAAATATGTAAAAGTTGATTTAAAAAAAGGAATATCAAATAAGAATTGAATTTTTAACTAAAATAATGAATTTTTGACCAAGTAGTTGCATTTTCAACCAAAAACATAAATTGGTACCAAAAAAGTTTATATTCAAGCAAATTGTTGAATTTTTAAACCAAAAAGGCCAATTTTCTACAAATAAGTTAATTTACAATCAAATAGTTAAATTGTCAACTAAAAATATGAATTCTTAACGAAATATTTAATAGATGGTTTTTTAACAAATCAAGGTTTTAATTAAAAATCAAAAAGAGTTTAATTTATAAATAAAGAAGATACATTTTCAAACAAAAATAGAAAATGTAAACTTTGAGTTAAAAAATTAATTTGCAATATTTACATTCGAATTTTTCTTTAAATTGTTTAAAATTAGTTCAAATTCTGTTTTGATAATTTCCTTGATATTTTAAAAGCTTTTGAAATATTATTTAAAACTTATTTTTTCAACATAAAAAATCATTTCAAATTTTTCCAGAAATTTTAAGATATTTTTAATTTTGTTGAAATCTGGTAAAAGTCGCAAAAAGCTTTTTTTTAAATCTTCAAAAATATACAGCTTGTTTGAAATTATTAGAAATCTTCTGAAGATTTTAACTATTTTCTAATCTTTTTGAAAATCCTAAGGTTCTTAAATTGTCTTAAAATCCTTCAGATTTTTTAGCGACATATTTTGAAAACTTCGAAACAGATAGTTAATAATTTTAAATGAAACCTTAATCCTTTTAAATGTTTCAAGAAATAATATTGCGGTAGCCACATACTTACAACATAATTACTACTTAATTGTCAAAAATAATAAAAGTCAAATTCAGGCAGTGTCGTCGCAGATAATTACCCGAGTAAAAATGCTTCGACTTGAGTTGGATTTGGTGATGTCTTAATTTCGTCTCCAAGACATAGATGTCTGGCTGCGTCTTAAAACTGAGTCGAGACATAAGCCTTCGTCTTACGCTTATGGTCGCCGCAGGTTAGACAGCGTATACTTGTCTCAAGTCGAGCCTTGTTTAGGCTAAGACGACGTTTACTTCTCTCAAAACGAGCCTTGTCTTGGTTGAGATGGTCGAACCTTTTTAGACACATAAATGAAATTAAAATTGACAAACGAAATATTTTTAATGATTAAATTAGTTATTTTTAGCTAAAAAATTCAGATTTTGTGAGCCTGGACGAGTATAACCCTTAAACATTTTCTTCAAAATAATTAAAATTGTATCTTTCAAGAAGGAGCTCCTAAACCTTTAGAAATACGTAAAAACAAACCACATTTTCGGTCGCCTTGTCAAACAAGTATAATACAAATGAAAATCCGTAAATGAATTGATTGGATATTTATTGTATACAAATATACAAGATTGTTTAATCATTAACAAAGATTAGCTTTTATGGCAGTCAGAAGGACCCTTTTTTTAGGGCAGGTATACACGTAAAGATATAAACAGTTTGTTTTGAAGTCATAAATATGCGATCCTAGACATAAATACATGCCTTTAAGACATAGAATTCAATTCAAGCAATTCAAGCGGAAAGCAAGTCGAAGAATTTTTACTCGGGCAGGTTTTCAATAAGAATTTATGTGAGATCACCTGATTACAACTTTTTAAGAACACGACCTTTCACACGATCTTCATTTTTTTAAGTGAATGTCTACATATAATTTCAATTGAAATGATTGCTGATAATAAACCATAGGTTATCCATACTTTTAAGCCCACAGTATTGAGTACGACAGATATTAGCTGTAGGTATTAAGATCTTGAGATTGAGCCAAACGGATAATGTCTGTCGATCTCCTGTGGTTAAGAATATTCTAATCAATCATACATTTTGCATGCGTATGAGTTTGCACAGAATTGCATAATAATAGAAATAATATTATAGCAGTACGGACAGCCTATTGACACAACAGCAGTTTTTACTAAACGGTAGCAAAAATGTGTACGCTTTGCATTTTCTGTTACCTATTGTAAAGTGCTGCACTGCAACGGACTGTATATAACGTGAGATGAAGATTCTAGTCAATCATAATATTTTCATACGTTTAATTGAAAAAGTATTAGATTATAAGTGAACTCAGACTAAATTAATGCTATTTCACGTGATAAGAATATTCTTATCTGCAATATTGCTTGCATGCATATTGGTTCTCAAAGTATGTAAAATTACAAAAAAAAACTCATACGTTTGACTTCTGTACAAGAATTCCACAAATTTTGTTTTAACTGGTCTGTTTTAGTGTACTTTTAAAATGATAAGGTTAAATTTGATTTTTTTTAAATCGAAACGAAAATTGTAGTTTTCTGTTTTTGTGAAACATTAAAATCTTTCTCTTTGCCCGACGGTCCTCGTGGTAAATAGCTGAACATGATCTGATTGCATCGGCAGAGCATCGGTCGATCACGCTTGATATTATCTTTGGTTATGTTATATTATTCGTTTATAATTTTTTTTCTTTTAACTCTGTACTGTGTCACACACTACCCATTTAAATTTACTTGCCATTCCCCAAATTATTTCCCATTTATTTTCAGTTTATTTTCTAAACAGAATAATTTAATTTTTAAGAGTTAAAGGGGAAATCTTAAACAAAAAGAAGGGCCTTCTAAAAAATCATAAAATGTTAAACAAATCTAGTGAATTGTCAATTGAATAATAAAAATTTTAAAAAAATATCATAGCAGACTTTTCTACCAAAATTATTACTTTTAAATAAAAATAGTTGGATTTGTGACCACAGAGTTGAAATTTCTACTAAATGAGATGAAATCTTAACTAAAATGTTAAATACAAACTAAAACAGTTAAGTTTGCAGCCTAAAATAAGAAAAAAATGAATTATTAAAAAAAGTTAATTTTGTAAAGAAAAATGAATTTTTAACGAAGGAGTTATATTGTTAAACAAATAAATGAATTTTGATCCTAAATTATGAATCTTCCACAAAAAATGTCTTTTTAATAAAGTATAGTTTCCCTTTCAGCCAAAAAATTGAATTTAAAAAAAAAATTAATTTTCAACGCGAAATATAGTATTTGATAATTAAAGTAAGAAATATTTTAAAAACTTAATAAAAAAGATTTCATTTTACTCAACAAGAAAAATTCTCAACAAAATAGTTGACTCATTAATCAAAAAAGGCTTTAGTTTTAAACCAGACATTTGCAATTTAAAAAAAGTGTAATTTATAGTAATGGAGACGAGTTTTTAATAAACAAAAAGAATTTTTAACAAAATTATTGCATTCTCAACAAGAAAAGATTTTTCAGTCAAGAAAAAAAGACAATTTTAGGAATATTACAATATAACGGGAAACATATTTTTTAACACAAAATAAAAGCTTTTAATAACCATTTATCTTATAAATTTCGGAACCTCTTAATACCTTTGAAAACAAAAAACACACTTTTTTGTGTGGATTCAAAGAAAGTTAAGGGTGATATGAATAAAAATTCGAGAATAAAAATTTAGACCACCGTATTGCACATGTACTGTAAATATTTTTATATATTTTAATAAATTGTAGAAATTATTCTGAATTAAGTAAACATTATTTCCTGTAATTCTTACATAAAAAATGAATTTCAGCATTCATTTACAAGATAAACTAATAGAAACGTATTGGCAATAGCTGAAAATTCTTTGAATTTTATTATTAAAATTAAATTTTGGTTTTCATAATATCACAAGCATGTTACGTCGGGAGTCATCGTCGTTCAGTTCGTATAATGATTCTCCTATGTTCCAACACTGCAGCCTTGGTACAGTGATGCCATATTTGAAACGAGTTACTCTCTCACACAATCAAAGCTCGTGTAGAGTGGTTTCGCAGAGGTGGTATCGTAGCACATGACTGTAATTGCGCGCGCAACCAACGTCTCCTCTTCCACGGTCGTACATACAGGTCCGGAAACTCCGGTGGTGGGGGGTGAATCGAAATTTGAAGCAATGAGTAGTTCTTAAACTCGCCACTGCTCGCCACCTAATGGATCCGCTGTGATCTAGAAGTGTACACACTGTATAGTCTAGGTGGGTCTAGGTTTCGTAACTCATGCGCGTTCCCCGTTCGCGTGTACTGCGTGGTTACCTAATTCACACCTAATTATGGCTAAAAATTCGTCAAAGAAAAAGAAAAGGAAGATATTTAGAAATGTTTCATTATTTATAATGATTAATTTTTGGTAATTTATCATGTTGGACGTATAATAATGCATACTGTGATAAATTTATTTATTAATAAACTTCTTAATAAAGTATCTTTTATTATTATTTAAATTTCGCGCTACTTTAGGATCACTGCGCCCCACGTGCAGTGGCTGCTTTGTGAACTACGCAAAGCTTCAAATCGCGAGACATCTTTACTACATCCCCTCCACCAGAGTTTCCGGACCTGTATGTACGACCGTGTCCTCTTCTGAATCCGAAAAGCCGAAGATGCACGATTGCCGATCGGATAAATTCGGCGGTCTTCTATTCATAACTCGATCTTAAATTGATAGTAATTGAAGAGACTGGCGATTTTAATGTTTCGCACGATTTTTAAATTCTTATATCCATAGATTTAGAGGTTATGTTTTTCAGGTGTATAGAATATTGATGTTACACAATTATAAACGTATCACTAATATTTATATATATTATTATTAACGTTAATATTATAAATATAAAAATATTATATTAATTTTAATTGAATTCATCAATTGAATGAAATTAATTTATTGTCGACTTTAATTTTACGCGCGATTCTTATCTGTCATGCGCGTCGATTTAGATGTCACGTTTTTCAGGTGCAGAATTAAAGTAAATTATTAATGTTCTAAATTTTCATTTTAGTAGCTATTTCATAAAATTTCATTAAATACTTATTATTAATAAAATTTGTAAAGTAAATACACTATCAGAAAAAGCCTGAAAGTGCAAAAGAAAATAGTTTATTATCAAAAAAATTCCTATTAATGGCACACCTATCGAGGATCTTTTAATGAACAAAGAAAAACCTAAGTGCTTTTATTCGTAAAAATAGTCATTTTTTTACAACAATTATTAAATTGTTATAAATAAATACATTGTTCATCAATATTTTAATTTCCAAACTTGAAATTCAACTTTTGCAACAAATATATAAGTATATAATACCCACATAAAATCAAATTTTTAAAGGCTATTTTATCGAGGATCCAAAGCCTGAAAACTACAAAATTTGAAATTCTTTGATTAAAATACCTTTACACTTTTTATTATTTTCTAACGGACAGATTTTAAGCTCTTTACTCAATAAAAAAAGTAGAAACTCTTCAATTTAAATTTTTCAATTTGAAAGGATCAGTATTTAAAAAAAAGCGAAAATTGAGAGAGAATTCAATTTGAAAATATTCAAATTGAAAGACCCTTAAAAAATCATTCTTGAAACTCCCACTATGAGAAAGATTCCTAATTTGCATGTGGATTCGAATAAACATACTTGAAATTAAAAAATGTTTAAGGAGAAAAACTATCAATTTAGAAAGCTTTTGCGATTCAACTATGTAACTTAAAAATTTTAATATTTCTAACTAAAAAATTAAAAAATTATAAAACAAATTATAATCCAAATTGTAATTTAAAAAGAACTTACAAATTTAACTCATAAAAAACACACAGACTTTTTTAAATTGAAACTGTTGAATATCAACGGATACGCACATTAAAACCCTGAAAAATTTAAAAGGAATTCTATTTGAAACTATTTACATTTAAAAACCTTTACCAAATAATTCATTGAGCTCGCCATTTTTGAATTTTCAGGCTTCTAAATGTAGAAGCTTTTAAATTAAAGAACTTTTTAATTTAACTGAATTTTTATAATATTCAAGGAAAAGTTAAATAAAAAACTGAAAAATTTCATTTTTTTTCAAATATTATTATTGATGAACAATTTATTTATTTATAGCAATTTAATAATCGTTGTTAAAAAATGAATACTTTTACGAATAAAACCACTTAGGTTTTTCTTTGTTCATTAAAAGATCCTCGATAGGTGTGCCATTAAAAGGAATTTTTTTTGTAATAAACTATTTTGAAAGTATTAAAATTGGGAGGTTAGAACATAAATCTAACACCATAAATTAATGAAAAAAATCATCATCCAGTTTGACAGTTTATTATAGGGGGTGTTCAAAAAGTCTCGACACACCTAAATATCTCTCCAGGTAAATATTTTTTTAAAAAGGTCAAGGTCATTCTTGAATTAACTTTTAACGAGGAATCCAGTGGTGACCTTGAATTTGACCTTGGACTTGATCTTGATTGGACCCGAACCATACCTGAGTGAAGCCTAAAAACCATCAGTTGAAGTGCAAAGTCTTCCTTGACCCATGACCTGAGAATATGTTTGGACGTAAAATTTGCCGCTCTTTCGATTGCCGTTGTCAAAAATAGGGGTTCCCATTTAAAAAAACAAAATTGACCTTGAAATAACCTTGAAGATTAAGTTCAAGGTCAGATTCAAGGTCACCGATGGATTTCCCGTTAAAAGTTACTTCAAGAGTGACCTTGACCTTTTTGAAAAAATATTTACCTGGAGACATATTTAGGTGTATCGAGACTTTTTGAACACCCTGAGTTTCACCCTGAGAACACCCTATTTTCTTTTTAGTGTAAGAAAGAATTAATCGCTGGTTTCTTTATATCAAATACCTGATGATGCTGAATGAGAATAAAAAATGTTAAATCCCAAAAAGCTTCTATTTTTAGACGCTTGTAAATTCCAAAATTGCGAGTTTAACGAATTATTTGGTAAAGGTTTTTAAATGTAAATAGTTTCAAATTGAATTCCATTTAAATTTTTCAGGTTTTTAATGTGCGTATGCGTTGATATTCAACAGCTTTAATTTAAAAATGTTTGTGCGTTTTTTATCAGTTAAATTTGTAAGCTCTTTTGAAATGAGAATTTGGATTATAATTTGGTTTTATAGATTTTTAAATTTTTAATTAGAAATCTTAAAAATTTTAAGGTACATAATTAAATCGCTAAAGCTTTCTAAATTGATGGGTTTTCTCCTTAAACATTTTTTAATTTCAAGTATTTTTATTCAAGTCCACATACAAATTAGGAATCTTTCTCATAGTGGGACTTTAAAGAATGATTTGGTAAGGGTCTTCAA